>CM035407.1:167896758-167924258 GCA_020310875.1 Ceratopteris richardii
CACCATAAAGCATCACATCAAAAGGTTCTGAATTTGCATCTCGTTATAATGGCATATTAACATCCATAGGTTTTCGCATATGTTTAGAATCTAATGTATAAACTATTTCCAAAAGTTTTTCAATGTACTTTTGTTATGTCATACAGATACAATCATACTTCAATATGAAATCAACGCCAAGATAACAATGTAAAATCCAAGATCATTAATATTAAATACTTTCTTAAGCTCTTACTTAAAAAACCGAAGATCTGAATCTTTGAGACCTATCATAATCGTATCATCGATATAAATGATGATAATGATTAAAACATCTATCATTGACTTAACATGAACTGTCTGAGAAGCTTTTGAGTTTTTAAAACGTGGAGATTTGAATCAAGATTTGATTGTTTAGATCATTCAGACCCAGAATAAAAATCGAGGTTTTTATCCACTCCGAGGGATTCTTTTTCCATAAAAGGTATAGATATATATTTCTAATTGCATGAAGCATATATATGATATATACCTAAACAATGATAATAGGTATGGTTTTTGGATATCAGATAATGGAAAGATGAAGAAGAAGGCTGAAGCTCCTCTCTCTCTCTCTCTCTCTCTCTCTCTCTCTCTCTCTCTCTCTCTCTCTCTCTCTCTCTCTCTCTCTCTCTCTCTCTCTCTCTCTCTCTCCCCCCCCCCGACAAGAGGCAAAGAAGAACAACCACCATGAGGAGATCCACATAGTACACACCACGATTGAGGAGGAGAGGATGCGACAGGCTCGCAAGCTCAATGTCCGCGTCTCGAACCTCACGGAGACAGACGGATCACCAGAGAAGGACGGGCGTCGCTTGTGCACACTACTTGGATACCGCGTGGATGAGCCTTTTCCTTTCACCCGAGCCTGGACAAAAGGACGAGACACCACACGGAGCAGAGCACTCATCCTTCAGTTCTCGGATGAGGCCCTGACGAGAGACTTCCTCAAACGAGGAGTGGTACTATGCACTACATCGGGCACCCCGATCTATTTGGATGACGACTTCACACGGATGCAGGTAGAGCACATACGTGCATGCATGCCACGTGTCCTCCAGGCTCGAAGGAGGGACATCGTGCCCTATACAAAGACGGTCATGTCATCATCGATGGATGACCCATTGACTAGGGATTCACGGCCTATGAGACAGCACAACAGGAGGTGCGCATTGTAGTCTGGAACTGCAATGGATCTTTGTGGACACATCCAGGGAGCCTCGAGGAGGTGTTGGAGGGAAGAGACATGATCTTCTTGACAGAGACACATGAGAGCCCGGGGAGGAGCCTACGGAGGATTGAGGGCTATGTGGGAGTCGGCTCACCGCCGACAGATGCGACAACACACCACACGAGGATCAAGAGGAGGAGTAGCCGTGCTCTATAGACAGTCCCTACAGCACAGGGTGCACGTGGTAGCTAGAGACCAAGAGGCACGTTTCATGTGGATATGCCTCCAGCTATCAGAGGAGAGAGCCGCGTATTTTGTCGTTTGCTATATTGCACCCATCGGCTCGGGCTTCACACATTCCTGAGAAGCCTACAAGGGGGAGGGACCAGACACCACATCGCCATATGACTGCCTCAGTGACATGATTATGGAGTATACCGGGATGGACTTCCTTGTAGGAGACTTCAATGCCTGCACTCAGAGCCACCGGCGTGATATCTACGACTTTGACGACCCTGAGATGCTTCGCACCATAGAGGATATGTCTACACTCAAAGCCTCAGCCGACACCGCCACACCCACCTCATAAGACCGACACCTACTCCAGATGGGAGCAGCACACCCTCTCATTACATATAATGGGATGGCGACCTGGCCCACCTCGGGTGGTCTCACCTGCATTCCACCCACGACATCGCATCGAGGTAGTGTGGTGGACTATGTTATCGGACCCCCGGAGGCGACACATCTCATCACCTCATTCACCATCCCACCCATACCGATTGGAGCTGATCACGCATATCTCGCCCTATTCATACGCAGCTCACCATGCATATCCCACCCCGTCACCATACAGCCACATGCCCATACCACCATTCACTTTAGACATGAGCTAGCACATATCTACAGCTCCCATGTTCGAGAGCGCATCTACTCCCTTGATACCTCCGCCCCATTGGACACCCTCACCACCCACTTCTCCTCGATCCTCCACACATCTGCTACTCTCAGCTTCCCATACACCACCCATAGCACTGCGCATTCGACACGGCTGAGGCATACACCCCAAAATAGATGGTACGATGAGGAGTGTAGGCGACTATACTGACATCTCAGAGCTTCATCATAGAGAGGGAGGCACGATGACAGATGCGAGCCCTCACACGCCGGAAGCGGGAGCTTTCGAGGAGCGACAGAAGGCAGAGTTGTTCGACCTTCTCATGAGTAGGCTTTGCACCACCGCGTGGAGGGCCCTACATGAGGCACTCCCACCTACACCCATAGCGCACCTACGCCCAGAGGTTATATGACATCTCAAGACACCCACCATTGCCGATCCCTCCCACATCGCGTCCTCTGATATCCACCCTATTCATGGTAGGCATGGTACGACAGGCCATCCATAGGCTATAACATGGCCGTTCAGCAGACCACACGGGACAACAGGGCGAGCACTTTATATACGCAGTAGATGTAGTTTCCCACCCGATCGCCCATCTCTTCAACCGTGCTTTGGTTGAGGGATTACCTGACTCGTGGACTATGCATACCATTGTGCTTATCCATAAGTCTGGCGATATGATGGACCCAGGGAACTACAGGACTATTATGATGCGCCACATCCTGGCCAAGATCTATGGGGCAGTACTAGAGGCAGAGATCAGTACACACGTTGACGAAGCTCGGATCAGAGCACCCGGCCAGGGAGGCTTCCGCTGCACTTTCTCCACCATGGACCATATCTTCATACTTCGTTGCTTGATTGAGAGCGCGAAGGCGAGGAAGCGGAGACTATACTGTTGCTTTGTGGATTTCCGCAAAGCGTTCAACATGGTCCCTCGAGAGAGACTACTACGGAGGCTCCAAGAGTTACAGCTACCATCAGACATGCTATGGGCCATCCATGCTTTGTATGCACGAGTCACACGCATTGTGCACTGCCCCGATGGCCTATAAGACATCCATGTTAGCACCATTGGTGTGGAACAAGGTTGCCCTCTCTCACCCACTCTCTTCGGTCCCTACATCCACGAGATCACGGAGTATATATAGCGAGCAGGAGGGCTAGGAGGAGACCTCGAAGGTACACCAGTACACATCCTATCATATGCTGATGACATTGTCTTGCTTTCAGAGTCACAGGAGGGGCTGCAGTCACATTTACAGGCGCTCGATACCTTCTGCATGGAGAGAGGACTCAGAGTGAACCTTGGCAAGACCAAGGTCATGATCTTCCATACCTCAAGGACAGTACGCCATCGCGCCTCTTTCACCGAAGCTGGAGGACAGATAGAGGTAGTGGACTCCTACGTCTATTTAGGTGTCACCTTCTCAGGTAGCACAGGGGTATTCTCCATGGCACAGGCAGCGAGAGATAGATTGACGAGAGGCTATGCGGCACTTGCAAGATTGGAGAGACGCTGCTTTCAGCCACATTTTTAGGATCCCCAGACTAAGGGGTGGCTCTTTGATACTCTAGTGACACCCGCATTGATGTACGCAATGGCAGTATGGGCACCAGGGATCACGAAGGCGATGTGGACGCGGACTGAGAGGCCCCAGATCACCATGATCTCATGCTTGCTCCGCAACAAGCTCTCCGTTCCACATGACATTAAAGAGAAGAGCTTGGCACACCACCGATGCTAGTGGAGGCCCTCTTTGAGCTGGTGACCTTTATTTTGAGAGTTAGAGAACTCCCCACCAACCGACTCACCAAGCTTGCATTTGAGAGCTCTAGACATTTGCAGAGATGGGGAATGAGAGAGTATGGTATGCACAGACCTACCGATGGTTAGCAGACCATGGCATTAGCATTACCGATCTCTCCCCTTTTCAGTATGACCTCTCTTCCCCCTACATTACCCTCTCTCGCTCGGAGAGGAATAGGATCATCCGACAGGACCTACTACAGATAAACATTAGGGAGACATGGATAGCACCACGAGAGCCTCTTCCCACAGAGGCAACACTACAGAGAGCACTTCCTGACTCTGACAGCGGATGGTTTCATTCAGAGACCACGATACATGCATACATAGACGGCACCAGCAGAGAGTGGCCATTGGGAAGCTCAAAGTATCATCACACCAGCTCGAGATTGAGGTTGGGCGAGCGACACATACCACCAGGGACGAGAGATTAAGCAAGATATACCGAGAGGAGGTGGAGGACGAGGAGCACTACACATGTAGATGCCACGCATATGAGGACATCAGAGACCGCTACCCACAGCTCTTCAGGGGGCCCAAAGAGATAAGGGCTTTATTGGAGACGGAGGAGCAGCGCCCGCTAGGTCGTTTCCTAGTAGAGCTCAAGCGCCGTCGTGCATCACTTTGTCAGCAGCCTAACCCCCCCCCCCCCCCCCCCCCCCAGACTTCTATTACAGATTTTTTCAAACCCACAACCACCAGAGGACCCAGCTCGACGCGGGGTGTCACATTACAGAGAGAAGAGGAGCTTAGACGACAGCGTCAACGACCACGGCCCCCATTTCGGAGAGCCCGTCCCCACCAGAGAGAGATTCATGCGATTCACTCACGCCATGACATGGAGATACGGAGACGTCAACAGCGCACCCCTGTCGATTTCAACGTAGAGAGCATTTTGAGGATCGCCACGATGCCTTACCCACCGATGGATTATATCCTACACCCACTCCAGGCATTTACAGGGTTGTGATACCACCGAGCCTCCCCTCCCTATGCATATCATATTTGTATCTTACCTATTGAGCATATAGAGTGCATACCCACCGCACCCCACACCCTTGACGCCAGCTATTATCCACTCATTTTATACCCTGTTTTGTACTCACACTTTATTTTCCTTTTGGGATCACACTAGATTGGATCATACTGATGTATATGTTTTGACTCATAGGCCGATTTTGGCCTCTAATAGACGTGTGCATTCGTGTATGTGTGCATGCGCACGTGCATGTGCGTAAGCGCATGTGCACATGTTTGGGGGGGTGGGGTTTTGTTTGTGTGTGTACACACTCGTGCACACAAACAATCTTCCCCTCCCCCCCATGCACACAAACAATCTCCCTCCCTCCCTTCGGAAGATGTTATGACCTCTAGGATCCTCGTGGCTGGACAAGACAAGACACAAGCCATATTCACAAACAATAGAAGGACGGACATCAGACTCACCTCCCAGTCGTAGCCACCTCCAAGGGACTAGCGTCCCATACCACCAGCCCCCCACCAGTGCGGGTGACGAGGCTCTGCCAAAGGGCCAAGAGTCCAAGCCAAGCCGGCAGCCACCTCCAAGGGACTAGCGTCCCATACCACCAGCCCCCCACCAGTGCGGGTGACGAGGCTCTGCCAAAGGGCCAAGAGTCCAAGCACACCAAGCCCTAGTTAGTCTATTGTCTATGTGCTATTGTCTACACTACTACAGCATGTTAACACAAGTCTATTTGAGGATCATGAGCCCAATGTTATAAACTACGTACTAGCATAAGTCTACTCCTCATGGTGAAGCCCTATTATATATGTACCCCAATGCCAATGAGCTACTAAGAGGGCTCCCATTGTGGGCAACAAACTCAAGAAAAACCACTTCCTAATCATATGTATTCACAATTTTAAGTTAAGAATCTAATGCTATTGCTACCATGGCGCCTCTACTAGGCTTTTTTTTCTACTTTTTGGTAAAAAAATTTAAGTGGCATCAGATAACGTCAGAAACATTTTACTTTACCCGTCAGACGTCAAACAAATGTCAGAAGTCGGAAGTCAGAAACTCGTCAAAAACAACTATGGATACCGGTTATCACAAAGAATGCATCTAATTGTGAAAGGATGGGTGAATTGGTAGATCAAGAATTCCCTAGAATAGTTTGAACTCCTTGTACTACCCATTCTATTGACCTCTTATTTGCGGACAAATGCAAATTGCCTTGGACAACTCCCCATGTAAATGATGCAATGTGAGCCAATGGTTCTGTAAGGAAAAAAACCATTAAACGCTTTCCATTTTAAGATCTCATAGTACCCTTGGTATGGTTTAACCTAGTGAAACTTGTTTTGGATACATTTACTGTGTGTTCAACTGATTACAAGTAGTCATAAATGCTTGTGTAAGACTGTTGTGGATCAAAGATAGACATCAATGCATCAACTTTCAAGGACCACCAAAAGCTGCATGGAACACGCAATACAAGGTTTTGAATGATGGATTTGGAATGAGATAGGAAACATAGTCCCTGTTTTATAGAAAATACATGTTTTCTTGAGGACAGTGGACCAAGAATGGTCCACTCTTGGCCTTGTGTACAATTTGTTTATGCAAATGTTAAAAGCCATAGTTTCTACAGGTTCATTATCTTCATCCAAGTTTCCTTTTTCTCACTTCTTACATTCGTGCCATCATCTATGAGAAAGTTCTATGTTGTTATTTGTATAATCATTTTGTATTTCTTTAGCATGTAGGAAGGATTAAATTTCATGATTGGTAGGCGTGCAATGGGAGTATCTTTCTTGTCCCATCTACGGTTTCATTTGATAGAGAGTTCACTCATTACATGGGTAATGCCAGACGGAATTATGCATGCAATATTTCCACTAATCCAAAGGTGACATTGATGCCTTTACGTAATGGAATCATTACGGATATAGCCACCTAATCATCACAACATATGTCATTCGTGTTTTATTTTAGATATAAATAGTTTTTGGAATACCATGTTTCGCAATTCGATATTCCCCGAGTTGTGCATGGAGCTCAAGTTGATTGATAGGAGAGTCAATAGAGATCCAACATGACAAATTGAAGAGATGGTGAGTTCTAGTAATGAAGCTCCATATTAGAGTACTATGACTAGATATGCAAACCCTCAACATACAAGACATGCAATTGTTGATGAGGATGCACATGAGGTTATTGAGCATGGTACCATCGATCCAATTTCGATCGTGGAACTTGTGTATGACGAGGATGGAAATGTTATTACCATGAAAGATACTCCCTCTAAGTCATCCTCTTTTTCAAATGATGACAATGATATGGATGATATTGATTATATCATGGATCTTTTGAATATACTTTTTTATATTTATTATAAGACTTCAGCTATGTGGTTCATGGATGTACATGATGTTGTAAATTGTTTCATGTATGTTGAGTTTAATTCATTTTATTTGAATTTAGATATGTGCTCCAATATGTATGCTAATTTTCAAGATACATTAAATATTATTGTGTTATGCACTTATGCACCTTAATTCGTAGGTAAGGTGAGGGGTTCACATATGCACCAAACCACCCTAATTATGTCTTAGGTTGAATCGCAAAATAATCGAACATTTGATTGTACTATTATGCACATTGAACAGGTTTGAAGTTGTTAGCAAGTTTGTCCAATGGGGCAACCTTCCACTACGGGAAACCCTGCCTGTAGGTCTATAGCATGGATAAAATTACCACAAATTTAGCATAGAAATGGTAAAAAAATGGTCCAATTTTGGGAAAATAGCGGTCAACAATTTTTATTACATATTCTTGTAGAGCTCCATGAGAGCTATCCAAACTAATATAATAGTTCTGTATTTGGCACAAAAATCAAACCCTCATTTCAGATTCCATGTGAAAAGCACCTTCTAGTGAAAAGCAACTTTCACACACGTCATAATTAAATTAAATCTTATTGATCCAACAGTTGGGATTAAAGCTATGAAAAGCTCACACCAGTCCTAGAATAAAGTTTGTGAGAAAAAAAAAAAAAGCTACTAACAGATTTTCCAAGAATTTTTGCACCCAGCTTTTTGGGGCTTCACTTTGTCTATAGAAAGACAAGTTGTGCTTCATAAATTATCACTACTTTAAGGAGCTCTCTTCATCAAGAGCTTGAAAGAAGGTGGTCTCTTCAACTTGGATCAGGTAGTATTTCTTCATCAACTTCAAGGTGTGTAGCACTCAGTTTATATATTTTATTATGGAGGTCATGATTCAGCTTTGGAGATTTGTGAAGTTATTAAACAGCTTGTACATCAAGGCATATTCCTATACTATCATGCAATATAGTTATTATATTTGGAGTGTGGCTCCTTACATCTCTCTCATGTGCAGCTTTCTCTTCATATGTCTCTATTTCTTCCTTGTTTTAATATTAATTGTGGGCCTCAAATCCAACAATTGATATCAGAGCAGGAAAACATAAAGTATACAAAGAACTTGGCCACATGTAAGAAGATTAAACCTTCATTACATGTACAAACCAAGCTCAGCCACATATTCAGCAGTGGCCATCAAGTCATTAATCTATCTGAAGAAGCTGAACACAATTTTGAAGAGTTTCACTCTAGGAGGGGTGATATTGAAGAAGGACAAGGCAGATTCCAGCTATTAAAGCAGCAAAAAAAGCGTGAACATTCTACGAAGAAAAGTGCAAAAAATTCTAGTTTATTGCTGGAATTTTATGGCAATATTTGATTGGGGTGAAAGGACAACAGCATCTATATTTTGATGGTAAACCATAATGGAGGAAGACTTATGTGCTTATGTGAGCAAGGAGGGGTTTTGTCTTCGACATGGAGAAACTTATAGAGGATCATCATATGGTGAATGTACACCTTGTATGTGTGTATGTAATAGGTGTAGATGAAAGCATACAATGTTGGTTTGAAAAGGTCTCGTCAACCTTGATAATCTAGGGAGTATGTTTGAGTGTATGCATGATATGTGCAAAATATACAAGTTCTAGAATCATTAACAACTAGAACAAATATAGTTACCTGGCATACTCCCCGAGTGTCCTGTTATCAAATATATCAAATGGGGCAACCTTCCACTAAGGAAGCCCTACCTAGAGTATACAAATGGTCCCAATTTCAAGAAATGGTGATCAAAATTTTTATTACACATTTTTGTAAAGCTCCACGAGAGCTATCCAACCATATATAACACGTGTATTTGGCACCAAAACTAAGGTCAAAAGTCAAACCCTAATTTCAGAATTTATGTGAAAACCACTTTTTAAAGTGAAAAACAACTTTCACATGTCATAATTATATTAAATCTTGTGTATATTGATCCAACGGTTAGTATTAAAGTATGAAAAGCTCACGCCAATCCTAGAATAAAGTCCTTGAAAAAACAAAAAGCTACTAACAGATTTTCCAAGAATTTTTGCGCCCAGCTTTTTGGGGCTCTACTTCGCTTATATAAAGACAGGTTGTGCTTCATAATTTATCACTACTTTAAGGAGCTCTCTTCATCAAGAGCTTGAGTGAAGGTGGTCTCTTCTACTTGGAGGAGTTGGTATTTCTTCATCAACTTCAAGGTGTGTAGCAGTCAGTTTATATATTTTGGGGACGAGATCATATTTCAGCTTTGGAGATTTGTGAAGATATTGGACAGCTTGTACATCAAGGTATATTCCTATACTATCTTGTAACTTCTATCATTAAATGTAATGATTATATTTGGCATGTGGCTCCTGGGATCTCTCTCATGTGCAGCTTTCTCTTCATATTGTCTCTATTTCTTCCTTGTTTTAATAATAATTGTGGGCCTCAAATCCAACAATTGAGATCAGAGCAGGAAAACACAAAGTATACAGAGAATTTGTCTAAACTCAAGTGTATGTATGACTACTTACTAACTTAGAACGAAGAGAGGGTGAAAGTATACAATAGCCCTCTCTGCCTGATATAAAACTCCCCATGAAACAACTTAAACCCAATCATTGGTTAGGAACAAGTGGCAATCTTTCATCATTGGTTAGGAAACAGTGCTTTGAAACATCACAAGGCCTGAAAATTATTAGGTCAGATAAGGGCCTCACAAAATTCCATTCCATGATTCTTACACCTAAACAACTTAATTCAAATACAAAGAGACTTTCAAAAAAAAATACAATAGAGATCCCATAAGAGTGATTTGATTGATAACAATATAACCGTGAGGTAAGCCTTAGAAAAAGGTAGAAATTTCCATCAACTAACATTCATCATTGGAAAAATTATGCATGGTAAAAAGTTAGAACAAAGATAAACATAAAATAAGTACCAGTAGGGATATCAGATTATCGATTCAGTCGAAACAAATTCAACACATTTATAAACCTTCATAAGGTCAGAAAAAATCAATGCTTACAAAATATGGAGAAATGAGGATTAGAGAAAAGCTCTTATTAGTAAAGTCATATCACATTACTAAATAAACATAAATGAATGTATTTTATAAGAAAGAAGCCCAAAAATAAATTCACAAGGAACAAAGAATTTGATCATTTCAACACAAGAAACGAAGTCTTCCCTTAAAATATTTTAGAAACATTTGGTGCATTGCAGAACCCAGTGTACAGTACTGGAGAAAAAAGAAAGAAAGATCCAAGCTCATCCATGAAAACTAAATGTCCATTGTAGTTTCAGTTCCTCAAGAAGTTCCATCAGAAAACAACAAGATAAAAAAAGGAAGACACATAAACATACTCGGAAGGTTCAATTGTCAGGACATCACTTTCCAAGACATAAATCAAAAAGCGTCTACTAACTTCAATAAAGTCATCTGATTCTTACAATGCCAAGCAAATTTCCCACAAGGATAGAGCCGACTGGATCATAAATGGGATTTCCTGTAAGACAAACAGCTACAAGAGAAATTCCAGCAATTGCTAAGCCAGTAACTGCTGCTCCATCCTACATGTGCACAACAAATTGTATAAAATACTAAAATAATTGTATTTAAGAAAACAGAAACCTGACAGTATTGAAAAACACCTCCATCATTACAGCAACAGCTGTCGGATCATGACCACGCCAGCAATAGTCCCACAGAGTCATGCCTTCTGCAGAAGCTCCTTTACGAACTGCACTGACAGCAACAAGCAGAGAAGCACCTGCAAGGTCGTAACATTGTATTTAGAATATGAATCACCTTGACCTTAGCTTTTAGGAAAGTCTTTCACCTTCAATTACCAAAGATCCAGCAATAACCATGGCAGCAATATACATGTTGTCAGGAAGCTGTTTAACACAATAACTCAATCAGATAGCATTAGACATAGATACAACGATAGCTTACACTGATTTAGAAATTCAGCACCTTCTACGAGCCAAATTCAGAGATCAGCACAAATACCTCCGCTCTCCACAAATTTGAAACACCATCCACAATTGTTGCTCCAGATCCTAAACAGAAAATGCCAACTGCTGAAATAAGAGACCAAACAAATCTCTCCTTGGAATAACCGTACCTGAAAATCAACCAGCAAATTTCAATGCAGAATCACTGAAGAACTTTCACATAGCAATCATTCAAGAAGTCTTGAAATCTATCAGCATACAACAGCCCAAACAAGTCACATACGGATGTATTTCATCTGGAGCTCTCCTTGAGCTCACTAAGCCATAGAACAGCAAAGCCTGCACGACCAAATCCATTAGTTCATAACATAGCAATGAGTGCAACAATATTAATGGACCCCAGAATAAAAAGCCAAAATGCTTAACCATCAATTTCACCTTGATGGACTTATAATGTATATTAAGAAAACAACCCTCAAGCTAAGTAGCTCCAAATGATAAAATTACCCAATCAATCCTCAGCATCATGCTGATTATGTTCCATGCCTGTGACAATTTATGGCATGGAGAAAGAGACCAAGAGAGACCCATTAGAACTCCCAAATCCTATGAGACTCGTAGTCTTCCTACAACATGCCGCTATCCAATAGGTTTGGAGTGGGAATACTCACTAAAACCCCACCCCACAAACAGGTTCTGTGAAGCAAATGGGATACCCCAAACACAGGCATCCGCTCACAGGACAGCATGCCAACAACCTGCCGTTATTAAATAGGTTTGAACTTTGAAGTGGGGGTATTCACTTGCTCAAAGCCCACCCAACAACCAGGTTTCCAAAAGCAAATATCATGCATCAAATACAGATATTGGCTCACAGGATAGGTCTGCATCTGAGAAGAATCTCTCTTCGTCTCTCAACCCATGGCTGCATTGATAAATGACATTGATGACAAGCAGAACTTTTGCGATCACCTAGCCCTGTAAACAAAGGTACCTCTCTCTAAACATGCATGAATATTAGTAAATGCATTGAACTAATGCCCAGATGGTAAAGGCATATGACCTGATGCTAGCTTGAATCATATTATCTTTCCATTCTTCAATTCTTGTAGGCAATTATGCATCCACACAAAGAGAATATACGCAGCAATTTGACAACAAATTTTATTGATCAATACAAATACAATAATATTGTTTGCATTGATACCTGAAAGGTTAATATCAGGGTGATAATTACTATGGCTGATGATAATGGTAGGACTGTTGTGATGATGATGCAGCCGATAGTCATGCCCTGCCAGAGGGTTCATAAGAGTTTACCTCCTACATATAGTATGATTGTCACTACTCTATAAAAAAAGACGCATCCAAATCTTGACAGAGTAATCGAAGCAATCCAAAAGGAGGAGAAGAGGTTAAGAGTTGAAGAAAACCTCAATGGAAGCTCATATGCAGCAAATAAACACACACAAAACAGAATTTTGTTTCAAGAAGAAAGATGGTGAAGCAAAGATGGCAGCAGAAGATGTTCAAGATGACATTGGTGGAGCGGATATTGACACTACTTCAAAGATGCGTTTGATGTTGTTCTCTATCAGAAAGCTGTTGGATGCTTGATTTACCTATGCATAAGTCGGCCTGATATTCAATTTGATGTCTCACAGATGAGCATGTTTATGCATTGCCCAAGTGTCAAGCATTGGCGGATGGTTAAACACATTTTTCATTGTTTGAATGGTACTTGGCTACTTCGATTGTTTTATCCCAAGGGGGGATCACTTCTGCCAAATTTACATGCTTTTCTTTACTGTGACCGGGTTGGTTGCTATGACACTCGTGTGGCCACTAGTGGTTTTTGCTTCATGCTTGGTAGCTCATGCATATCTTGGTTGAGCAAGACGCAGCCTGCTGTGGCCACTTCTAGTTGTAAGGCTGAGTATAGTGAAGCTTTCATAACGACTATTGAGTGTGTGTGGCTCAGATGCCTTATGGCTGATCTGGGTGTTGGTCAATCTTCTGCCACAACCATCTTCACTGACCGTCAGAGCGCACTGGAAGTTGCAAGGAACCCTCTGTTTCATGCTCGCACTAAACACATTGAGGTGCACTATCATTATGTCATGGAGAGGTTCTCTCCTAGAGAGATCACTTTGGCATATGTGCCCACACAGGAGAACGTTGCAGACCTTTCCCAAAGGCTCTGCCTGGGGAGAATTTTGAAGCTTTCTGCAAAGCTTTGGGCTTACTTCCTTTTGTGGATTGATTCCACGTAGCTTGGCACTTCCCTATACATGAGTACCAACTCCTTGTTCACCGCATCACTCCCAAGGGGGATTTGTTGATATATTTCGTTAGTGATGTGTGTAACATGCTAGGACTGCTAGGAGCACTTTATTCTCCCTTTAGGAGGCTTTTCCCCCCAAGTTGTATACATGCCTATAACCCTAATGGATCACTTATCTTTGTACATTCACTTGGTAGTACATTCAATATTGTGTGTTGTGCTCCAAGCTTCTTCTTCTTCCTTGTGCTTCTCACGTTCTTCCGCAGACCTCAAACTCCAACACCACCTACTCTTGACTTTAAAGTAACTTCTCCAAAACAACCAACATCCAAGTTATCAACATCTGCTAAGGTCACCCTTTCTACATGTAGAGTTAATAAAGGAAGAAAACACCTTCTTCCAACATGTCATGTGCTCAATAGCTCCACAATCAACAACCCAAGGATTTTCAGAGATTACATTTAAGTTGCTTGATCAAAAGCTATTTCTTCAATAGTAAATATTGATACATGCATAAATTCTTCATTTGAAGACTTAGGTTTTTGAACCATCTTCAGCGTTATTACCTAATACTCTTTTCTTCTCATTAAAAATCCTCTTTCTTCATTTTGTTATAAAAATGACCTGATTTTGTTTTGAATCATCATGGGCCATTGATTTAAAAGCTTTTTGAGGGTTAAATATCAGCCATTAATCTTTTAAACATGAAAAGCACTTTGAAAAGCAAAAATTAGGGTTTGACTTTTCAACCACTTTTAGGTGTCAGATGGTGCAACGTTATATACCACTAGAAAGCTTTCGAAAGGTACTATCCAATAATACAATAAAATTTTTTACCATCTTCGACCAAAATTTGAATAAGTCTCGAAATTAGGATGATTAGAAATTTGGCAATCTTAAACTATTATGAGCTATTCTGAAATTGTTTTCCAACAATATGCTATCCAAAAGCAATTAAAATTATCCACATGTCATCTAATCATTACTTCCAAAAATCATGAAATGCATATTATTTATCCCAAAAAAATTGAAACTAATTAAAGCAACTTTATGCTAGAAGCCAATTGCCCTCTTACAACTATATAAGGACAACCCTTGTGCACTCTTTGGTATCAACTTCCATACTCTCATGAGTTCTCTATACTTTGGGAAGAGAGTTATTATCCTTGGAGTGTGTGTACATGCTCTCTCTTGTACACTCCAAGGGAAGACCTTGGAGTTGTGAATAAGCCTCTACATAAGCCCCTTCATTCTTCACTTCTTCATTAACATCATTTGAAGGCTCTCTTTGGCTAGTACGAGTTGTGTGAGTATAGTGTTTTAGGTTTTACTGTCTTTTTTTACATACATACTCCTATAGCCAAAGTCACAAGGGGACACATCCCCGGGTCCTAGGACCGTCGGGACGCCGTCCCCTAGTGATTTGAAGAGGGGACACATAATGGGGACGCCAAACGTCCCCAAGAAGATCTCTGTCACAGCCTACCGTCTCAGCCCCCGGGGACGCCTGTATGTATCAAACCCTGAACAGGGACTGGTGAGGACGGAAGCAACCGGCGGGAAACTTTTTTTTGAATTCAAAATTTGAGTTTGAGGTTAGCTTTTCGAAGGCTTTTTTAGTGCCTATTTTTGGAGGGAATCTAGAAGGTTCCAAACTCATTTACAAGCATAAATAGAGCCCATTCCAGCTCATTAACATCACAACTTGACTGGCTTACCTGCATGTAGCCTATGTGCATGTGACATGAATGCTTAAGCTAGCTTCACACTTGCATAGTCAAGGGATTTTCTCTAATGTCTATCCTCTCAGCCCTCTCTTCCTCCTCCTCATCTTTTCCCTTCTCCTCATAGTATTCTCTCCCTCTATGGCTTCTTCATAGCGAACAACTGGATCAAACACCAAGAGAAGGCTTTCTACAAGCAAATGGACATGGTCGAAAGAGGTGGAGCCTCCCGTATCCGCCGGAGAAGGAGGTGGTGCAAGACCTCATGGACTTGCAAGCTATGTGATTACAAACGAACGGGTGGAGCAAACAAGGTGCATGCATATTTACTTGATGAAAGTGGACAGGAAGTAAGATTTTGTTCCGCAATCACTTCGGAGAAGAAGCAAGTAAAGAATTACTCAACAAGCTTGCTATTAGTGATGCCCAAATTCATGCTCGTCGTTCCTCACAACCTCCCATCAACCTGGTATCGTTTGTGAGGTCTTCTCTGTCGTCCACTTCAAGAGCATCATCTTCAACAGCTCCGGTTCATGCTCATACTCCTACTCCTACTCCTACTTCTACTCCCTCTTCCGCACCATCGGGAACGCCATATGTATGTCAATCACGTCAACAAACACTTCATGAAAATTGGAATCCCATATTGAAGGAGGAGGTCGACACGACAGTGGCACGTTTTTCTTACCATGACCACATAGCTTTCAATGCAACTCAGTAAAATCTTATCTTGATTCTATTGTTTTGTTTTAAAGTTCAAAGTTCAAAGTTCACTTCCATATGTCATGAGTCATGACTCATAATCCATTACTTATGAATCTTTTCTCTTTTACCATTTTCCATAGATCACCATACTTCAAAGACATGGTAAAGAAGATAGGTGAATATGGAGCACACTATGTCCCTCCATCTTCGGAGAGCTTACACACCACTTTATTGGAGAAAGAGAAGAAGCTTGTTGAAGCCGCATGTGAGAGCATAAAGAAATCATGGGAAAGAAATGGAGTATCATTGTTGGTGGATGGATGGAGTGATGTTCAACGGCGCTCTATCCATGGAGTGGTAGCCTATTCTCGTGGGGAGATGTACTTCACCTCATAACATGATGCATCCGAGACAGGGAAGTCAGCTGATATACTTGCGAAAGAGTGGGTAAGTGCCATAGAGATTATGGGGCCTTCAAATGTTGTTTGCATTGTGCGGATGGAGAGCCTTCAAATAGAGCTGTAGGTGCAATTATTGAAAATTTGTACCCTCATATTATTGTTTGCTTTTGCATGGCAAATTGTTTGAATAATATTCTCAAAGATATTGGGAATTTGGATTGGATTTTGCCTGGAACTAATGAGGCAAACTCATTGGTTAGTTTCATAAACAACCACACACATGTGAAGAATGAGTTCAGCAAGAGGTCTACTCTTGCTTTGCTCAAGTATTCAGACAAAAGATTTGCATACAACTTCATCATATTACACCGCATAGTGAAATGTAGTGGTGACTTGAGGGGAAGGTTCGTTGATGATGCAACATGGTGGAAGAACATTTCTCACATTGTGGATATTGTGCATCCACTTGTGCACTTGCTAAAAATTGTGGATTCCATGGAGCCGTGTATTGGTAAAGTGTATGAAGCTATGGATCGCACAATTGAATCATTGAAAACATTGGTGAAGGATAATGATAGGTACGAAGAAATTTCAGCTATTTGTGTTAGCAGGTGGAATGCATACTACTCCCCACTTCATGCGGTGGCATACATGTTGGATCCAGAATTCCAAGATAAAAAACAATATTCAGATCCACAGGTAGCTAATGGATGGAGGATCATATTAGAGAGGCTTGTCCCAGATAGTGCAACTAGAAGACTTATCAGAGATCAACTACCTAAATATAGGACCGGGAAAGATGCTTCATATGCATGTGCACATGCCCAAGAGGATAGATTACGTTACGTGCTGGTGCTTCCCTATGGTGGGAAGATTTTGCATCACATGCTAAAACTCTAGCTTCAGCTTCCTCTCGCCTCGCGAACGACCGACCAGCAACATACACACAGAGGGAAACGATTCACCGCCCAACCACGTCCAAGCTTCCTATGATTAATATCATAATATGCACCTTCTTACTCAATCTTCTACCTTTTAAACTTTCCCATGTGGTAATACACCATGATCTGCCATAGGCCATGATGTGAATAACCCATGATGTGACATTTCCTTCCCCTTGAAAGCATTTTCGTCCTCGAAAATGTAGATGAAATGTCCATATTGGTAGAAGAAAGTGCTCGGACTCCCCTGAATCCCACGTACTCTATGTACATGGTCATCTCTGTGTGTTGTTTCCCCGTATCCTTCCCCTTAAGAAATCTCATATGAGATCATATCAAAGGTGGAAAACCGTCTGAGTGGTGCCTACTATCTCCCATATACACTCCACTTTCCAAACTATCACTCCCATGACATACAACATCATCAAAATGACCTAAGTCCATATGATGTATCCTCTATAGAGTAATAATATATAAAGCAAGTGTAAAGTGCCAAACTTATAAGCTTGACCGTACCATAGTGGAGATAATAAACCATAAAATCCTCTGAATTATAGAACAAAGTCTCATAAAAAGTGACTTCAAACCCATCTAGGAGTACGAACTATGCAAATCCATCATCTAGCTCATACATAAGAATTTCTTGGTAGTAAAATGAAATCTCTACATTCGACCAACCAAGAAATTTGTGGTTTGTTATCCTTTACCATTGGACTAAGTTCTATTGGAAGAGCATCTATTGGCACTAGTGCAAACTCTAATATTCCTCTTCCCTGTAGTTTGCCATATGAATGCAGAAAGCATTCCCTTTGAGATTCAGATAATCCCTAAGTACCCATCCTCCTAACTAATGCTCACACATCATCCTCATGATGAAGCATCAACTCAGAGTTTGGTACCCCAATAGGTTAGATACATCCCTATCTCCTATAAACTCTTAGGAGAGAAGTCATAACTATATTCCCAGTCTCACTAATGTAAATAACTAGATCATCTCATCTAGTCAAGGACCATTACTGGAAATACCATAACTACTTCTCTCTAGAGTCTAGAGGTGAGACTCAATCTAAACATCATGATTAACTGATCTCCCTCTTGTCTTTGATAGAAGAGTGCCACTTCTATCTAGAAAACCAAAAAGTGAGAAAGTGAAACTCTCTCTCTCTCTCTCTCTCTCTCTCTCTCTCTCTCTCTCTCTCTCTCTCTCTCTCTCTCTCTCTCTCTCTCTCTCTCTCTCTCTCTCTCTCTCTCTCTCTCTCTCTCTCTCTCTCTCTCTCTCTCTCTCTCTCTCTCTCTCTCTCTCTCTCTCTCTCTCTATTCAATCTCTTCTAAGGAAAAGAGCTCTAGCAGTGGAACCTATTCCACTTTCCCTTTCCCTTTGAAAGAGACTCCTTCGGATCCATTTGCTCTACTCATCCATAATTGAGAACACATATATAAGCTCTCCATACTTTTTCCTCTCAAAATAGTGGAGAATCATACTCCCATGTGAAGGAAAATGACATTGAAAAGTAGAGGAAATGAATTCCTTCTGAAATAAAGACTACGAGATTCTAAAGGAAAACATACTCTATTCTTCTCCTATGAAGAAATCATGTTTTCCTTTCCTTCTTTCTCTCTCAAAGAGTAGGAGCTAAAGTGTGACCACTGAACTAAAGTGAGATCTCTCATGGATCTTTGAGCAGATTCCCACTTTCTCCTTTCTTTAAAAGAGAAAACTCATGAATTTATTTACTCCTCTCTTCCATAACTAATGCATAATCCCTTATTACAGACATGACTATAAAGATGGAGAACAAATCTCGCATAAGTAATGAAGGTATATGTAATGAAGAGTGGAGAATATAGATTCTTTATGAGGGTAAAAGCCCTCTACTAAAATGGTCAGCAATGGTATATCTATGCCAACCATCGCCAACCATCCTCTGTGTATGGATCTATACAATCCAATAGAACTCATGGAATTATCCTTCCTAAAAACCTGAAAAATGAGTATGTGATACCAATGGTGATAAAATCACCCATCACATTCTCTATTGGAAGAATAGATCTTCCATAAACTATGAAGGATAACTCCCAATCCTAAGAAGATGTCTAGTAAGAGCTCTCCTCTGATCTAGTGAGACATGACGCCATGAATGATGAGTCCTTTTCTCCCTGGCCATAGGAGAAGAGTGATCAAAGGGAAGTCATTTCCACCGTCCCATACCAGTGAAAACTTCTTCCAATTCACGGTGTCATATCTACACTAAACCGAATATATGTTCCATATATATGCAATGGAAGATATAAGTGGACTCTAATGAATCCCATATCCTCAACTCATATCGGTGGACTCAAATGAGTTTCATATCCTTGAACTAGTATAGTTTGGTTCTAATCAACGAGTGACAATGGATATCCCTTTCTATTCCAAACTAACTTGTTCCTAGGTACTAAGACTGAGCCTAGGTACCTCTTTGTAGATCCCGATATACATATATGTATTGGGTACCCCCACTATTCGTAACTAAGGGATCTATGCTCTAAATCATAGAGCCAGTGCCTGTGGCCGTACTAACCATCACTCGAATCACATAAGCACCCGTCAATGCTATCTCATGAAACCCATCTTTGTGATCCATTTATTTGGTTTCCTTAATAGTGTAGCAAAAAATGCTTCACTACTCGCTCAAGTGATGTGCATGAGTGAAACTAGTCACTCTTTGGGTATTCATGATAATACCCTATAGTCTCCTAATCATACTCTGAGACTGTTTTGAAGATAATTCAATCTTCACTACTTTGGAGATTATCATAAATGTATCTCGCGTGCCTGTATGCAACTTCCTAAAACCTATAGGATTGCTTGTGCACATTACTAATGGTGAAGGTGTAGCTCCTTCCCTTAGGAATCCTATGGTCTAAATCCATGAGGATTATGTGTAGGGATCCTGTTACTAATGAAGTTGCCTTATGTATACTACTATGATGGTCCTAAGTGCATCAAATACATCTTATAAGCATGCCTAAAACTTATTGATGTTTGCAGAAAGGCATGTTACTATGCCATAACATTCTTACCCTAAGGTAAGTGCGTATATAACGCCATTCAGTGGGAAAAATTTCGACAACATTTCCCCAAGGAAATGGAATCCCAAAAAAAATTTTACCAAAAACTCAGTGGCACTCAAGCCACCCAAAAACATAGGGCGTGACAAGCCCATGGCATGCACGCCATAAACTTACATATGGATTCCATGACCTGCAAAAGATAAAAGCAATTGCTAGCAACCATTCCCTGTGTTGGATAGCCATATGGTTTCTGTAATCCTATTTCTTGCAAACAATCAAAAAGTATACTTCTTTCCTGTCGATCCATACTTTAAGAATTTAAATCATTTGATGTATGCAATCCAATTTATGCATGTACATACAGAACATGCCATAACATAAATAAAATGCCTCAAAGCATAAAGCATACGTCCCTGAATGATTTAGTATTGAAATTGCATGCATCCAATCCTTCTCGATGATCTTAGAGACCTCTGCACCTTGCTCCTCAGATCCTAATACAAGCTTTGAAGTGTTCGAAAACATCGGATCACTTCCCAAAACATAAAGCATGGTCAGGTGATTACCAAAAGAATGCAAATTTAGTCAAAAAATGCATTAGTAATCCTTCTTTAGACCTGCAAAAGCCACTTTAGGACCTGCAAATGTTCATAAACTGAAATATATAGCATGTGCAAAGAGATCGAAGTGAAATTACTCAGATCGCCTTCCCGGTTTGAAAGATATGGCTCCCGGAAGGTAGTTGTCAAAAAGTGTTCAGACTTTGCAGAGCTGTACAGACCTGCAAAAATAATTATTTTCCAAAATTTCTTTTCATAAACTGAAAGTAGACCTTGTGCTCTTCGAAACGAGCCATAGCACGTCCAATTTGGAGTTTTCTAGCCCAAGATATGGTCATTCCAAGCGGGACATGCCAAACTAGTGGACTGTTGTAGGGGCTGGAAAAAGTGTAAAAATGTGATTTTTGGGGTGCCCAAAAGCATTCTTCCATCATGCAAATCCTAAAATTCTCTCCATAACCTATGAGAGTGGTATATGAAGATGCTTGGACCTATTTTTACCTTTCCAAATCCTCCCTTCGTGCATGCTAATTCGCTCCCAAAAAGAGGCCTAAATCAAGATTTTTACTTTCATGTAAAAACTTAAATGGGAGCTCTTAGCAAGCTTCTAATCCACTCTAAATGTGGATTTCTCTTGGATTTTATACAATAATCCATGAGAAGCCTCTTAAATGATCTTTATTCTTACTCCCAGAAGTGGAGTTTGGCAAAAGTTAACATCTGAAAATTTTTCAAAAAGTCCGGGAAGGAGGTCTTTAAGGAACTAAAATTCCTCCTTAACTTATCATTTTGATGAGTATAATGATTCGCCTATAAAGTCCATATACCATACTCTCAGTATATATACCTTTTTCCATCCATCCATATCTATTGCACCTCTTTTTCCCTCTTCCAAAATGGGAATTTCTTAGATTTAGGTGCTGAAATTTTTTCTCAAACGGAGATATATTTTGGATTTCTTAGTCTTATATGGAAGTCAATACACCAGGCTCTGTGTGTGCATGCTTTTTCCTACCCAACTAAGAGAAATCCCACTTCATCTCCCTTTCCCAAAATGGCTACTAGTCAAAAATAGCTCCTGAAATTTATGTGAGAACCATGAAACAAAGCTATTTTGGAGATTCCTAAAGCTTATGCTTTCTTTAATTTTGAGGCACTTCTTGAGATAACATGAGAGTATATATCTCGTACTCTCCATACATATGATTTGGCTAATAAGTTATGCCTAATCAACCTTCTTTCTCCCTCTCCAAAATGGAGATTTAATCCAATTTAACTTCTCAAAATCTCATAAAAATAGTTGAAGAGGGGAATTTAGGTAACATTATCTCTTTTCTATACGGATTCCTAAAAATTTTGTTTCCTAGAGGAGGTCCATGCTCCTCTCACTAAGGATTCCTCATTTGCCTCCTTCAATTCATCTTATATGAACCTCATATTTCACGTCAAAAATGACAAACTGAAAACATAATTTGTACCTGTATATAAGTGAAAAGACATGGTACATCTCCTTTGCTTGTGAAGAAACCTCCGACTATGTGGAAGTTCCATGGATGCTTCTCTCTCCATCCTCCTCTTTTGTTATACCATCGGAGTCGAGCTCTGCTCTCTCAAATGCATTCCTCTTTTGTTTTCCATAGCTACAACTCGATAAGCTACTGAAAACACACAAAGTTTTACATAGGTACCTCCTTTTCATATGGAGAAAAGAGGAGACTCAAGGTCTTCTCCCTCTTTTACTGGTGCCATACATAGCCTTTCACGGACGTGAGAACAGAACAGTACATTCTTTTGAGGGATCATATGACACCAAGGAAAGTGGAGAACGTGGATAGCTCATGTGCCTCTCAAGCAGAGGTCGTGAGTTCAATTCCAGCGCTCGACAGCAGCGATATGTTTCTAAATGGATGCGCAATGCCCCCAACTTCGTCACCGCTCTGATACCACTTTTGCATCACATGCTAAAACTCTAGCTTCAGCTTCCTCTCGCCTCGCGAACGACCTACCAACAACATATACACAGAGGGAAACGATTCACCGCCCAACCACATCCAAGCTTCTTGTGATTAATATCATAATATGCACCTTCTTACTCAATCTTCTACCTTTTAAACTTTCCCATGTGGTAATACACCATGATCTGCCATAGGCCATGATGTGAATAACCCATGATGGGACAAAAGATTTTGGTTTTGATGGTCCAAATCTTCAACAGTTGGCCATTCGAATACTTAGTCAGGCTTGCACTACGAGTTGCCTTGAGCAACTATGGAGTGTGTATGGACATGTATCCTCAAAAAACAGGAACAGACTTGGTGTGCAGTGTGCTAGTGATCTTGTGTTTGTCAGTGCCAATTTGAGGATGCTTCGGAGGACTCAATGCATGGAAGGAGATCCTTGCATAGAATGGGAGATAGAGCACGAGTCAGACCAAGTCGCAAATGAAGAACATGAAGTAGAAGCCACTGATTGTGTTGCAAAAAATGAGACTCTCCACTTGGATTCTCCATAGTTATGACTCATTATACTTATGTTGTAGTCTCTACATTTATGTTCTAGGCTAGTCATATGTAGTTACTACTTACTTATGGCCATTGACTAGTCTTTTTGTCAATCGATGGTATACCATATGATGTAACATCTTTTTTGTTGTTATGATGTAACATCTTTTTGATATGATGATGATAATGTATCCACCTTTTTTGACATGATGAAATACATATGACTTGTCACTTGTCACTTTTGCAATACTTTTAAAATTTGAATGTTCAACTCAAGTTTCAACCATCAAGATTCAATGTCCTTCGTACATATGCATATTGTTTATACTTTAAAAACATCTTTTTTCTATGGTCTTCTTGTTATTGGTCATCTAATATGTTAGCAAATTCATTTTACATGACTTTCATATGATTATTTTGAAAAAAACTGCATTATTTTAGTGCCGTCTTGGGGACTTGTCCTCGAGACACCCGAGGCACCGTCCCCATCCCAGGGACACCACCGTTCCCGAGACCAGTCCCTAGTGACTTTGCCTGTAGCATTTTTTAGTTTTTTTTGGCGGGAAAAGTCGTTTTATTTCGTTTTAAAAAAATAATATACAAGAGTGTAAGCAGGGAGATTAATCTCCCTATTCCCAGGAGATCACTAAACTAAGTAAAACCTTCCCACAAAGGATCTACAACACTGAACCAAGAAATATGATCGAAAATCCTTCCCACAAAGGATCTACAACACTGTAGCATTTTTTAGTTAATTGGAGTCCTCTCAATATTTTGACATCTCTGTTATCTATTTGTGTTCTCTTGGTCTGTATACCTGCATCTATCTTGCTTCTTGGGCTAACAACCCAAACCAATTGGTCCTGGCATTAGACCAATCCTTTCTTTTGTGTCAAAGACGGAATTTCATGTAGTACTACCCCTTCATAAAATGGAATCTCTGCCTAAAACTCTCTATCCAAATGAGTTTTTTTTTTTGCAAGGTTCTGCTTCCATTACTCTCCGCCGGTTGATAAGACATAGCAATGGTCATTTGAAGCTGTGCTGCAGATTTCTTTCAAGTTTCAGAGTAACAAACAGGACCAGCAGCTCTAAATGGATTCAGCTCATCTACAAGTATAGCAATACACTTCTTACCATGAATGCTCAGCAGGAATCATGTTAACTTTAAATGCCCTGACTGTTTTGAGGGTACGCACCTATTTTAGAGAGCCCCTCATAAAATATTATCCCTCCTTGACAACCATTTCTTAAAAATTGTGCCCCTCCTTCAAAGATAGTAAACTTCAAGAGCCTTTGGAATCTCCGTTGAGAGGGAATACCATAAAAGCTTAAAACTCACGATCTCAAAGTCCACATGCTACCTGAGAAGAAATTCTTTAAGTCTCTTGATTTCAACACAACCTTGTGCCTCTGAACTTGAAGGCTATTTCTGAAGTTTCTAAAAATGGACATGGTCAAACAGTCCAGAATCAGTGACAGACGAGAACGTAACCCACTCTCAGTCAAGTGTTTTTTACAGAAATGATACTCCAACTCATAAAAGTCCTTGCTAAGAGTGGACTCCTCGATGTGGTAACTCAACTGAAATTCTGAAAATCCGAGCAACTTATCTCAGTGAGGTGAAAATCTTTGATTTGATTCCATATGATCTGTGCAACAAGGATTGTAATCGTTGAAATTGCACTCTGACTTGAAATATAGAGGCCTAACATGGTTCACAGCAAAAGATAACATGGTGTACTCCATAGCAGGTGAAACAACTTTCGATTGCAACTTTAGCACATTACCAACATCCAATGGATGAAAACCATATATTCCTCAACAGCCACAAACGCTCGAACTCTTGTGGTTAATTTTTTTAAAAGTCACCTTGAAACATAAAAGTTTGCACAAGTTTAATCATGTCAATAAAATTATTAATGAGCAAAAAATCACTCAGATTTATTGGTAATATGGCAACCTTTTCACCCTTTCAAAGAAAAGGAAAAAAAGGGAAACGAACAGAAACCTGGGTTCTAGACCCATGCAATGGTTGCAATCGGATACAAACAATCTACTTACATATATGCCTATGAATTAAATCTGTTGTGCACATATATCAATGCACACACACACACACACACACACAAAATACAAACATATATGCATATACATACATCAGACATGATACATGCATATCTGCATATTGTAGTTTTGGAATACAAGCAAACATAAACCAATGCATCTACCATGCCCAAAAGTGGATAGTTTGACATGTAGAGCTACAGACCACAAGAGACTTTGCCAAGTTCCAATTACCATGATGGCCAACTTCGGGATTTCTCGTTCAAACTGAAAAATGGAAGTATGCATTTGCATATATCTATACATAGTATCTGGATACATACAGTATATACACATATACTTATGCACAAGCCTTCATATCATTTGACAGATAGAACATGCATAAATGTAAATCATAGGGCATGCCATGAAGAAAAATCTCTGAAAGACTAAGCAAAAAAAAAAAATGATCGGAGTATACTGCATACTTTGCTGGATACTATGACTCCCACTCGCCCCCCGTTTACCCACAAAAAAAGGAGGGGTAGAAGAGACTCACCTGATTAGCAAGATCAGCAAGAGAATGGACAGCTTCAGCAAGCATCACATGGCTCGTAGTCATCACCCAGACACCACATTTGAGGCAAAAGACCAGAAAGTTGCACCAAAGTGCTATAACAACAGCTCTTTGACTGCATGACAGCAACAGCATATCAGATCTTTTAAAAAGCTCACCATTATCAGTGGCTAACTCTTGCTGAAACCAGAATGTTAGTGCTCTGTGAATGAACTCATGGTGTTCTTCTATCTTGATCTAATTATTGTTTTAATTGTGTCTGCTTTAACACTCATGTGCTGAAAGACTCAATGCAATTGAGTTTTAGATCTAATGATATCCTAACCTTTCAGATCAAATCTTATGCTAACTGCAAGATACGATTGACATTTGTATGAACATCAATATGCCCAGCAAGTTCACAACAGATCTACCTATGGTCATGCACCTCTGGAGGAGAAATTTTTCCAGAAAGTTTCTTCCTTGTATCTGAACTGAACCCTGGGAAAAATCATACATAAGAAAAATATGAAAAACAGATTTCAAGTGACCAACAGACCAGAACTAGATTAAAAAATCTCTCTCTCTCTCTCTCTCTCTCTCTCTCTCTCTCTCTCTCTCTCTCTCTCTCTCTCTCTCTCTCTCTCTCTCTCTCTCTCTCTCTCTCTCTCTCTCTCTCTCTCTCTCTCTCTCTCTCTCTCTCTCTCTCTCTCTCTCTCTCTCTCTCTCTCTCTCTCTCTCTCTCTCTCTCTCTCTCTCTCTCTCTCCTCTCTCTCTCTCTCTCTCTCTCCCTCTCTCTCTCTCTCTCTCCCTCTCTCTCCCCACCTCCCCCCCTCCCTCTCTCTCCCCACCTCCCCCCCTCCCTCTCTCCCTCTCTCTCTCTCTCCCTCTCTCCCTCTCTCCCTCTCTCCCTCCCTCCCTCCCTCTCTCTCTCTCTCTCTCTCTCTCTCTCTCTCTCTCTCTCTCTCTCTCTCTCTCTCTCTCTCTCTCTCTCTCTCTCTCTCTCTCTCTCTCTCTCTCTCTCTCTCTCTCTCTCTCTCTCTCTCTCTCTCTCTCTCTCTCTCTCTCTCTCTCTCTCTCTCTCTCTCTCTCTCTCTCTCTCTACCCTCCCCCCCCCTCTCCCTCCCTCCCTCCCTCCCTCCCTCCCTCCCTCCCTCCCTCCCTCCCCTCTCTCTCTCTCTCTCTCTCTCTCTCTCTCTCTCTCTCTCTCTCTCTCTCTCTCTCTCTCTCTCTCTCTCTCTCTCTCTCTCTCTCTCTCTCTCTCTCTCTCTCTCTCTCTCTCTCTCTCTCTCTCTCTCTCTCTCTCTCTCTCTCTCTCTCTCTCTCTCTCTCTCTCTCTCTCTCTCTCTCTCTCTCTCTCTCTCTCTCTCTCTCTCTCTCTCTCTCTCTCTCTCTCTCTCTCTCTCTCTCTCTCTCTCTCTCTCTCTCTCTCTCTCTCTCTCTCTCTCTCTCTCTCTCTCTCTCTGTGTGTGTGTGTGTGTGTGTGTGTGCGCGCGCGCGCT
>CM035407.1:167929258-167951758 GCA_020310875.1 Ceratopteris richardii
CACACTTTTACTCACATGTCCCCCATGTATTAGGTGGCCACTATCTGCGGAGTCAGAGCCACATCTCCCCATCCTTTTCAAGCTTTATATATATCTTTCTATCGCGATATACCTTTTATTTCATTTCATCCTCTACACAGGGTTACTACACTTGTACATGGTTTTTGTCTCATAGGCCAAGTTTGGCCTCCAGAAGACGTTAATATGGCTTTCTTTCTTTCTTTCTTTCTTTCTTTCTCTCTCTCTCTCTCTCTCTCTCTCTCTCATAGACGTTAAAATGTCTCTCTCTCTCTCTCTCTCTCTCTCTCTCTCTCTCTCTCTCTCTCTCTCTCTCTCTCTCTCTCTCTCTCTCTCTCTCTCTCTCTCTCTCTCTCTCTCTCTCTCTCTCTCTCTCTCTCTCTCTCTCTCTCTCTCTCTCTCTCTCTCTCTGTTTTTCTCTGTTTTAGGGTTTCGCAACCTGTTTTTCTCTGTTTTAGGGTTTCGCAGCCTGTTTTTCTCTGTTTTTAGGGTTTTGCAGCCTGTTTTTCTCTGTTTTTAGGGTTTCACCAGCCTCTTTCCATCTGATTTTAGGGTTGCGCTCTGATTTTTAGGGTCTCACAGCCTCTATCTCTCTGATTTTAGGGATTCGTAGCCTCTTTCCTCTGATTTTAGGGTTTTGCAGCCTCTCTCTCTCTGATTTTAGGGTTTCGCCTGCCTCTTTCAATCTGATTTTAAGGGTTTTGCAAATGCGCTGCCCTGATCTTAGGGTTTCGAAGGTAGCACAGCTGTGATTTTTAGGGATTGGAAGAGAAGCAGCTCTGCTTTTTAGGTTCTGAAGAGGGGCAGCTCTGAATATAGGGTTCTGAATATGCAGAGCTCTGATTTTAGTGTTTTGAAGGAGGCACACCTTGGATTTTAGGGTTTCGAAACTCTGTTTTTAGGGTTATGCATCCTTCCTCTCTCAGAAATGAGTTCGTTTCTCTCTCTGTTTTTAGGTGCAGGACTGATTTTAGGTAAAGCCTCTGATTTTAGTGTTTCGAACCCCTGATTTAGGATTTGGCACTTGTATCCCATTGTATCCCA
Organism: Ceratopteris richardii; assembly: GCA_020310875.1. Classification (NCBI taxonomy): domain Eukaryota; kingdom Viridiplantae; phylum Streptophyta; class Polypodiopsida; order Polypodiales; family Pteridaceae; genus Ceratopteris; species Ceratopteris richardii. The sequence goes on from CM035407.1 coordinate 167,930,321, forward strand.
AAGCTGATTTTCAGGTTTCCTGCCTGCTGTGCAAACATCCACAACCACCTCTCTCTCTCTCTCTCTCTCTCTCTCTCTCTCTCTCTCTCTCTCTCTCTCTCTCTCTCTCTCTCTCTCTCTCTCTCTCTCTCTCTCTCTCTCTCTCTCTCTCTCTCTCTCTCTCTCTCTCTCTCAGCAACAGCATGGAAGGCAGGAAAAGCTTTGCCTCTGCCCTCTTGCACCAGCCGCTTTCTATACCAGCCCCAGTCAACAAACCAACAGCATGGGAGTCTTACTTACTCCAAGAAGTGAAGAAACTCCAAGGAGAAATGGAAGCAATGAAGCAGGAAATTAATAAGAAAGATGAACAAATAGCCAGATTGCAACAAAAGCTTGATGAAACACAAGGAAATAGCCAACAAACAGGAGCTGAATCAACAAATAAAGTCGACTTGGCAACACAATTATCCGAGGTAAAACTATCCAGCTCTACACATTTTTCAAAAGAAGTAATGTCTGTGGTAAAGGAGCAGGAATTGGTGGACAGCAACAAGAAAGTTATCAGGATTGGAGGCCTCCCCCTAGGATGGGACAGGGAGGACATCGCACCCGAGTTAAAAGATGACTGCATCCTTGAAACAGAAGTACTAGAAGCACAACTAACCAAGGTGGTCCCCTTCATCAATCTAGGGTCTCCGGTCTTCATCACACCCAAAGGAACTCAAGCAAGGGTAAGCTATTTTGACATGTCAGATAAGATAGCTGTCATGAAGCAAGCAAAGTCACTACAAGGTACTAAAGTATGGATAGCAGATGAACTCACCCCACTCCAACTTAAAAATCGACCAGCAGAGTTAACTAAAGTCAGAGAAGCCAGGAAGAATGGAAAGTGGGCAGTATACAGAGGTGGTCAAGCTATTATCAGAGATTTCCATACCCATACCACATAGGAAGAAACAGCTATCTCCCTCATTTGTAATATATATTGATGTAATTTTGAAACTCTTATGAGTCATAAGAGTGCTTTGGAAGCCACATCCCCCCCCTTTTATTTTTATTTTGATTTTTCCCTTTTATTATAGCCCCTTGAGGGCTTCCCCCCCAAGTGGAATGTAATGTTTTGATGTACCTGATCGGTCCCATAGGTCGATTTCGGCCTCCCATGGACGTTAATATATCTTTCTTTCTTTCTTTCTTTCTCTCTCTCTCTCTCCCCCCCCTCTCCCTCCCTCCCCACCTCTTCTCCCTCCCCACCTCTTCTCCCTACCTCCCTCTCTCTATCTCTCTCCTCCCTCCCTCCCTCTCTCTATCTCTCTCCTCCCTCCCTCCCTCCCCCTCCCCCCCTCCCTCCCTCCCTCCCTCCCCCTCCCCCCCTCCCTCCCTCCCCCCCCCCCTCCCTCCCCCTCCCCCCCTCCCTCCCCCTCCCCCCCCCCCCCTCTCCTGCTGGGAGTGATGGTTGGATGCACTCAAGAAATGAGTTGATCTTGCAAAACCTGCTTCACACCTGCCCTCCTTTGGTTCCAGATATGCTTAGTAGACTCCTTGAGCTTTCAAATAGTACCAAGAAACCTTATATGTACTTTGCAAATGAGTTGAGTAATGATTAGATCAAAACAGACAAGTTTGTGGAACACTTGGTTCAAAAACTTTCTATTTTGGTCTTGATACCTGCTCAGTTTTTTACTCAGTATGACCAGCACACTTACAATTGATTATTGATCTAATTCCTTTTGGACATATTAAATTAGCTTAGCAAGCTACCATTTGCAAGTGGAATGAGATAAAATGATAGACTACTCACTGAGAAATCAATTTAGCAAAATTATGTGTGCTCCCGACTTTTTAGGAAATCTGCAGACAGAGACCAGAGTGCACTTCGATTGAGATTTCTCCGAGATAGCTGATCCTTTGCCCTTGAGATTTTGTAGGCATGTAGTATGCTTAGTGCTGATTCCAATGTGCTTTGAATCACTTGATTTGGCTCAGTAGATCTTGAGTTATGCCCTGTTGAAGTTGACAGACTTGAAGATGATGACTCAGTGAAAATCAGAGATAGTGAATGTATACTTCTATTGATTAATGTGTTTGTACAATCTCATTAGCTTGACAAGCATAGCTAAATGAGGTATTGTGGTGTTGGCTATAAGATAGCACTCACACACAATGAGTTACAATGATAAAAATGCCTCGGGAGATGAGCTAGAATGAGTAACACACCCGCGACTTTTCTTCTTCATCTTTTATAGGAGTTTGGTGTTCATTTGAATTTGAAATTCAAACTAAGGCTCCCTAGAATCTCTCCTCTAAAAGTAGGGAGATATTCTCTCTACTAAGCTATTCTCTTTTCCACGACTAATGAGGTAGGTGAATGACTTCAGGTGATTACAAATAAATGCCAAGTCATATAGACTTTTACAAAGAGTAAAAAGTAATATCACATAGGACTAGGTTCCTATGGTTCTTGCTTCTCATAGAGATATCCTTCATGGGTTCCAAGCCAAATCTTCCAAGTGTTCAAGCCAATGTGTGTAGGCTTGTCTTGCACCAACAGCTCCCCCTCAAGGCAAACACTTTGGCTCAAGTCTTCATCTTTAATCTTCAATTATTTCCTGCAATCCAATCATGGATTTAAATCTGCATAGCTTGCTTCCATCCAGAGCTTTTGTAAGTAAATCTGCACATTGCATATTAGTAGACACATATGTCAATTGAATCTCTTTGCTAAGTAACTTCTCTCTCACATAGTGGTAATGAACCTCTATGTGTTTGGTTCTGGCATGATATATTGGATTAGCTGCAAGGTGAAGAGAGCTAGTGTTATCCCCAAATATGATTGGTGGTCTTGTATATAGACCTAATTCTGAATATAAAAGCTTCAACCATATGGCTTCTTGAGTGGCATTTGCTAGCCCTCTATACTCTGCCTCAGTAGAAGACAAAGCTACTGTGGGTTGTTTCTTGGATGACCAAGAAATTGGTTTATCACCTGCAAAACATATGTACCCTGAAGTGCTCCTCCTGTCATCCTTGCATCTTGCCCAATCTGCATCTGAGTAAACTTTAATGTCAATATCTGATGTATAAGGAAAGTACAAACCATGACTTTGAGTTCCTTTGAGGTACTTCAAGATTTTCTTTGCTGCCTCTAGGTGAGGTACCCTTGGTTTGTGCATGAATTGACTAAGCACACTAACTCCATATGCTATGTCAATTCTTGTCAAGGTAGCATAGTTCAAACTACCTACCATACTTTGGTATCCTGTAATGTCTTTGACTTCTTCTCTTTCATGAGCACTTAGCTTTAGATTGACCTCCATTGGAGTAGTAGATACCTTAGCATCCTGCAAACCAAACTTCTTGACCATATCCTGCACATACTTCTTTTGAGTGATGTAGATTCCTGAATTTGTATAGACCAATTCAAGACCTAGGAAATACTTTAATAATCCAAGATCACTAATCTTGAATTCTTTCATCATCTGTCCTTTGATATGTCTAATTCCCTGAACATCATTTCCTGTAATAATGATGTCATCAACATAGACACACAAATATATTACCTCTGTACTACTTCTCTTTATGAATAGAGAAGTGTCTGCCTTACTCATTACAAATCCTTGGTCTTGGAGATAGGTTGTCAACCTGTAATTCCATGCTCTAGGTGCCTGCTTCAAACCATACAGAGCCTTCTTCAATTTACAAACATAATGTACCTTTTTTGGATCTTCATAGCCAGGTGGTTATGACATGTAGACTTCTTCAGATATCCATCCATTCAAGAAAGCATTCTTGACATCCAATTGGTACATGTTCCAATTCTTGGATGCAGCTACACTCACCATAACTCTGATAGTTGGCATCTTGGCCACAGGAGAAAATGTCTCCTCATAATCAATGCCTTGGGTTTGTGCAAAACCCTTGGCTACCAACCTAGCTTTGTACCTGTTTATTGTTCCATCTGAATTCTTCTTTAGTTTGTAGATCCATCTGGATCCTATCACCTTCATAGAGTCCTTCTTTGGTACCAAGTCCCAAGTATCACTTTCCTTGAGAGCTTCCATCTCTTCATCCATGGCTTCTCTCCATTCTGGTTTGGCCATTGCTTCTTCATAGGTACCTGGTTCTTCATTCAACAAGTCCTTTGCAAGATATACAGAATGTTTAGTTACAAGTGATGTGTCATACCCAAATCTGATAGGCTTCTTCTTTTCTCTCTGAGATCTTCTTATTGCTTGAGTTGAAGTTTCTGGTTTATCTTCTAATTGCTTCATCTTCATCTTTCCTTTGGACTTCCAAGCCTTGAACTCTTCAAGGTTTATTGTATCATCATCTGAGCTTGAATCTTCTTGCTGAGTTGGTTCTTCCTTAGTAAGCTTTGGAAAATCTTCTTCCATGTCATAGGGTAGACTCACTTTCCTGCATTCATTCTCATACCATGAGTCATTCTCATCAAAGATGACATCTCTGCTTACCTTAAACCCTTTGTTTGTTGGATTGTAGAATCTGTATCCCTTTTGGTTCAAATCATAACCAATGAAGATACATTTTTCTGCCTTGGGGTCTAGTTTTCCCCTTACCTGTGAGGGAATATGCACATATGCTACACAACCAAAGATTTTGCAATGATCCAGAGAAGGTCTCTTACCATGCCAAGCTTCATATGGTGTCATGCCATCAAGTGATTTGGATGGCAACCTATTGATGAGATAAGTGGCAGTGGATACACTCTCTGCCCAAAGATAATTTGGCAATTTTTTCTCATTAAGCATAGATCTAGCTGTTTCCACAATGAGTCTATTCCTTCTTTCAGCTACCCCATTTTGTTCAGGTGAGTACCTTGTAGTAATCTCCCTTTTGATGCCTCTTCCTTGCAAGAAATCTTCAAACTCATTGGAGAAGTACTCTCCTCCACCATCTGACCTTAGCCTCTTCAAGCTTCTTCCTGTTTGATTTTCAACAAGTGCAAGATACCTCTTGAAACAATTAAACACTTTATCTTTATGCTTTATAAAGTATAAAATGGTCCACCTGCTATAGTCATCAATGAAGGACACATAATACCTTGATCTAGAAATGGAAGGGTCCTTGCTAGGTCCCCAAACATCTGTATGTACCAAGTCTAGGTAGTCTTCATGCATGAACCCTTTCCTTGAATATGGTAATCTGTGAGACTTACCAAATTGACATGATCCACATTTGTAAATCATGTGTTGCTTGGATACATTAGGTATCCCAAGCACACATTGATCCCTGCACATTTGCTTTAGAGTCCTTTCACCTATGTGCCCTAATCTCTTATGCCATATTTCTAACTCTGAAAGTGTCTGATCCTTATAATTATACAAAGCAATATTCTTGGTGTCTTCTAGCTCAAATGTGAATAATCTACCTGATTTCTCCCCTTTGGCTATCCTTCTGAATCCATCTTTTGGGTCCTCCACATATGCTCCATGTTGTGTGAATCTGACCTGCAAACCTTTCTCCACAATTTGACCAACACTCATTAAATTCTTAGTTATTGTTGGTACATAGAGCACCCTGCTCAATAGGTTCTGGTTACCATCACATGTTTTGACATTGCCTACTTTAACAACTGAATGTTTAGTGTCATCACCTGTCTGCACTTGATGCTTGCCCTTGGGCTCTTCCAAATCAGAAAGTAGTGCCACATTGCCAGCTACATGGTTAGAACATCCTGAATCAATGTAAAATAAATGATCATCATTTGTACCTATCTTGGAGGTCATATTCATGATCAATAGGGAGTCATCTTGCTCCTCTGTGTAGTTGTTGTAGTCTCTTCTATTTCTGAATCCACTTTGGTAGTTACCATTGTGGTTGTTGTTGTAGTTGTTGTTGTATTGGTTGTTGTATCCATTGTAGCTTTGATGTTGGTTGAATCTGCCTCTCCCTTGAGAGTATCCACCTCTTGAGTAGCCTCTTCCTCTCTGATTTTTGTAGTTCTTGTAGCATTCATCTGTGGTATGATTGGACAATCCACAAATGTTGCATGGTGATGAGTTGTAGGGTCTCCCCCTACCTGTCTTACCTCCTCTGCCTCTTCCTCTAGATGACCTACCTCTCCCTACATAATTAGCTTGAGAGGTAGAGCCTTCTTCATCCTGTTTCTTCCCTTTACCTTTATCCTTAACTTTCTTATCAGTATAAAGAGCAGAGGGGTTATTACCTTTTGATTGATCTCCAGCCTTTGTAAACTTTGCTTCATGTGTAAATAGTTGGCCCATGAGTGTTGTGAGATCAGGTGTATGCATGTCCATATAGAGGTCCATTGCAGTGGTGAAACTTTCCCACTTATCATCTGCCTTGAGTCCATTGGTTACTTGCCTGACTATTTGTTCCTCTTCAATCTCCTCTCCAATGCTTGCTAGTTGGTCTGCCACATCTTTGATCTTTGTCACATACTCTGAGACTGATTGCTTGGGCTGGTTCCTAAGGGTTGTGAACTCAATCCATAATTGATTCTTCCTAGCCCTTGTGTTGGAAGAAAAATAATTTGACAAGGTTTCCCAAGTCTCTTGGGAAGTCTTACAGTTCCTTACATGAGGTAAAAGAAAGTCAGATATAGAGTTTACGAGATAAGACCTTGCCAAAGCATCCTTTGCACACCATTGGTTTTGCACACCATTGGTTGAGCCTTTCATGTTCATCCTTTGTGGGTAGTCCTCTAGTCTTGAATGAGGGCAACTCCTCATCTCCTGATATGTATCCAAATAGACTTCTCCCTTGTAGATAGGTCTTCATTCTCAATGACCAAGCCTGATAATTGTTTCTGTCCAATTTGTCAATGAAGGAAGGGAAACCATCACCCATGATTACTTTATTTGCTCTGATACCACTGTTGGGAGTGATGGTTGGATGCACTCAAGAAATGAGTTGATGTTGCAAAACCTGCTTCACACCTGCCCTCCTTTGGTTCCAGATATGCTTAGTAGACTCCTTGAGCTTTCAAATAGTACCAAGAAACCTTATATGTACTTTGCAAATGAGTTGAGTAATGATTAGATCAAAACAGACAAGTTTGTGGAACACTTGGTTCAAAAACTTTCTATTTTGGTCTTGATACCTGCTCAGTTTTTTACTCAGTATGACCAGCACACTTACAATTGATCTAATTCCTTTTGGACATATTAAATTAGCTTAGCAAGCTACCATTTGCAAGTGGAATGAGATAAAATGATAGACTACTCACTGAGAAATCAATTTAGCAAAATTATGTGTGCTCCCGACTTTTTAGGAAATCTGCAGATAGAGACCAGAGTGCACTTCGATTGAGATTTCTCCGAGATAGCTGATCCTTTGCCCTTGAGATTTTGTAGGCATGTAGTATGCTTAGTGCTGATTCCAATGTGCTTTGAATCACTTGATTTGGCTCAGTAGATCTTGAGTTATGCCCTGTTGAAGTTTACAGACTTGAAGATGATGACTCGGTGAAAATCAAAGATAGTGAATGTATACTTCTATTGATTAATGTGTTTGTACAATCTCATTAGCTTGACAAACATAGCTAAATGAGGTATTGTGGTGTTGGCTATAAGATAGCACTCACACACAATGAGTTACAATGATAAAAATGCCTCGGGAGATGAGCTAGAATGAGTAACACACCCGCGACTTTTCTTCTTCATCTTTTATAGGAGTTTGGTGTTCATTTGAATTTGAAATTCAAACTAAGGCTCCCTAGAATCTCTCCTCTAAAAGTAGGGAGATATTCTCTCTACTAAACTATTCTCTTTTCCACGACTAATGAGGTAGGTGAATGACTTCAGGTGATTACAAATAAATGCCAAGTCATATAGACTTTTACAAAGAGTAAAAAGTAATATCACATAGGACTAGGTTCCTATGGTTCTTGCTTCTCATAGAGATATCCTTCATGGGTTCCAAGCCAAATCTTCCAAGTGTTCAAGCCAATGTGTGTAGGCTTGTCTTGCACCAACATCTCCCTCCCTCCCTCTCCCCCCCCCCCCCCTCCCTCCCTCCCTCTCCCTCCCTCCCTCCCTCCCTCCCTCCCTCCCTCCCTCCCTCCCTCCCTCCCTCCCTCCCTCCCTCCCTCCCTCCCTCCCTCCCTCCCTCCCTCCCTCTCTCTCTCTCTCTCTCTCTCTCTCTCTCTCTCTCTCTCTCTCTCTCTCTCTCTCTCTCTCTCTCTCTCTCTCTCTCTCTCTCTCTCTCTCTCTCTCTCTCTCTCTCTCTCTCTCTCTCTCTCTCTCCCCCTCCCTCTCCCCTCTCCCTCCCCCCCCCCAACCCCCTCCCCCTCCCCCCCCCTCCCTCCCTCCCTCCCCCTCCCCTCCCCTCCCCTCCCCTCCCCTCCCCTCCCCTCCCTCCCTCCCTCCCTCCCTCCCTCCCTCCCTCCCTCCCTCCCTCCGTCCCTCCCTCCCTCCCTCCCTCCCTCCCTCCCTCCCTCCCTCCCTCCCTCCCTCCCTCCCTCCCTCTCTCTCTCTCTCTCTCTCTCTCTCTCTCTCTCTCTCTCTCTCTCTCTCTCTCTCTCTCTCTCTCTCTCTCTCTCTGTGTGTGTGTGTGTGTGTGAGTGTGTGTGTGTGTGTGGGTGCGCGCACTCGCCATCTACTGCTCTCTACCCAAGCTGGCCACCTGCTGCCCACTTCCTGTTCTTGCTTAGGGTTTGGCACACCCTAATCTCGCTGCCTCAACCACAAGCTCATGCTTCTTGACAGTAAGTTTTTCTTTTCAGAAGAGCAGCTTAACACAGCAAAGACCTCTTTAATTAGACAGTAGTAGACAGGCAGCCGTGTCTTCCCTCATCAGCCAGACGCTGACACCGTTGATGCTCATGAACAAGAGGCTTGCACACAATTGGAAAGGGAAATGAAAGAATGATTGGTGGAGAGAGAGATATAGGGAAGGCGGAGAAAGAACCTTCATCAAGCTATGGAATAATGAGAAGGAGAAAATGAAAGCAGAAATTTGTCATCTCAAAGAGGAGAGGGAGAGGAAGGTGCAGGACAGTGAGAAGGAATCGGAGAAATGGAGGAACAAAAGGAAGAGATGAATGCACAAATTGAATTCCTCCATGCTTCGATTGCGTCCCTCACCGAAGGAGAGATAAAAGTGGAAGCCAAGAAAGCCCTAAAGTAGTGAGGCCACCAAAGAAGGATGGGTCGAGGTGATCAAGGACAACATCAAGAAGGAAGCAAGAAAGGAAGCCCAAAAGCATAGAGTGCTCCTCGTACACATAACCATTGAAGACGAGAAGATGCGACAAGCCTATCACCTAAATGTGAGAGTGGCCAACATCAAAGAAGAAGACGGGTCCCACGTGTGTTGGAAGTGAGGTGGGCCCTAATAATAATATTCACAAGTTTACAGGATCTTCCAGCACATGAACCTTAACATACACACCTTAAGACCATAGTTGTCAAAAGTTTCAAAAACAAAAAAACAAAAACGCTACAAAAACGGCCAAAACGGAGTTTCGACCTTGAATAAGAAACGCGAAACGGATGGATATATAATATATATATACATAGTTGTTTCCTGAAGCGTCAGCTATGTGTAGTTGACGTCAAGAATTTTTTAATTGACTCCAACGTCAATAACCTATAGCTGCTGGAAAAAAATTTTTCGGACACTTTTTATAGATTTCCAAAGGTAGACCTTAGTTCTTTTGCCAATGTTTGTTGCGTCTGCATTTTTGGAGTCAGCTAAGCCTCACAAAAGTAGACTAGCCTCACAATTAGGAGTGGAAGCTGGTTGTCAATGTCCAAATCACCTCAAAGCTTCTCCAAGGGCTCATCCAGCAGGTGATACAGGAAAGCACTAAGGCAGCAACGCTTATGCATTAGATATGGCCTTTGCTCGTGGTGGAATTTCATGATTCTGGCACCAATACAAGTGAGATTCTTTGACAATGTACTATGGTTTCCATATTGACCTCTGCCCCATCGGCAAGGCTTACGTTCTGACCTCTAGGATTTGCCTCTGTTGGAACTTGATGATTGTGGCACTTGATACAAGTGAGAGGTTGTGAATATGGATAGGAACACTCATTCAGTGCAGCCTACAAAAAAATCTCTATTTGGGAAGTCAACTCTGAATCAATAATTATTTTGCTATTTATTTAAAAAAGAGTATGTCACATTGGGAAGAGATTAAGAGATGCACCTAAAGGCTTAAACCCAGAAGTTGGGATAGTATCTTTATTCTTTATTTGTATTTTGATTCTGGAAGCACAACACATCTTGTATTTGACCCTCGTAGATTGTACATGTATGTGTTGATGGTCATACTCTTGAGTCTTAGCCTGTAGGTTATGCCAAATGGTAATTACTAATGTGGATGAATCATGATAATTGAACCCTTTCTTTCATGTTGGATTAAATGCATGAAATTTGGCTTTGTTTGTGCTAGTTTCTAGACTCCTAATTTTGTAGATGTAGGCCACAATGCACATCATGTGACTTGACCAAAGGGAAATTGAGCCAAAGGGAAATAATAAACTGAGCCTTCTTTGTTGGTAGATCATGCGCCGTAGGCTATAGCTACAATTTTCAAATTGCAATAATCACAATATCATATGAATAATGGTGTTTTACTTATCTGATTTTAATTGGTAATGTGTATGGAACATTCTTCTATGGTCACACCCTCACGCCATGAATGTGTACTTGTAATTCATGAAATATGATTATATATATATATATATATATATATATATATATATATATATATATATATATATATATATATATATATATATATATATATATATATATATATATATATATATATATATATATATATGTTTTTTCATTATCTAATGTCATAAACATAATGCTACTACTATCGAGGTGTTCCAATATTTTGTTTTTCTTTTCTTTTTGACAAAAAATAAAGCGGCATAAAAAACGTTTTACCTTACCCGTCAAACGTCGAGTAAACGTCAGAAGTCAAAAACCCGTCAGAAACAACTATGTGTACATACATACATACACTCTCTCTCTCTCTCTCTCTCTCTCTCTCTCTCTCTCTCTCTCTCTCTCTCTCTCTCTCTCTCTCTCTCTCTCTCTCTCTCTCTCTCTCTCTCTCTCTCTCTCTCTCTCTCTCTCTCTCTCTCTCTCTCTCTCTCTCTCTCTCTCTCTCTCTCTCTCTCTCTCTCTCTCTCTCTCCCCCCTACACCCGGTTCTGCCCCGTCAACTTAGCCTGTCGGAGATCTTCCCTACACACCGCAAGCTCTACCCAATCGGCTTCGCTTGTCGGAGCTTCTCTGAGCCCGTCGAAGATTCACAGAAGGCTTCCGCCATCGCCCTCTATGCACCGCCCCGTTCAGCCCCATTTCGGCCATGAACCCGGCCTTTCACCCCCCCTCTCACCTAGATCCTCCTGCCGACCATGGCCCTCCACTCTCTTATGGTCCGAAACCTTAAACCTAACCTAATCGATCCACTTAATCAAACCCCCCAGCTTTAACATATTCCATGCCTCATGCCCAACCTAACCCTAACCGCGAACCCTAAGAAGTCAAAACCCTAACCCTAACCCTAAGACGTTGTAACCCTGATCCTAACCCTAAACCTAAAATTTAAAAACTAATGCCTAATATAATCTCCCAACCTAACCTTAACCCTAAGCCGAAACCTTGAATCTCAATCCTAACCCTAACCCTCACTTGAGACCTAACCCTAAACCTAACCTCTCTCTCTCTCTCTCTCTCTCTCTCTCTCTCTCTCTCTCTCTCTCTCTCTCTCTCTCTCTCTCTCTCTCTCTCTCTCTCTCTCTCTCTCTCTCTCTCTCTCTCTCTCTCTCTCTCTCTCTCTCTCTCTCTCTCTCTCTCTCTCTTTTTTTATGGCTCCCAAGTTGGAGGAACAATTGGCCACCGTAGAGCATACCCTTCAAGAGTTGATAGCGGAACATAAAAAATAATGAGATTCTGGATTGAACGAGGTTACCCGCCGAGTCGTCGCTCTTGAAGCAAAAGTAACAGCCTTGGAGAAGGAAAACGAGTCCCTTCGGGAGGAGCTTCTTGCTATCCGCAAGAAGCACTCACAAAATCAGGAGGAGTTGCACACTGGGCTTATTGATATGAAGACGAAACTGGACAGCATACGTGAGGAGGAGGAGATTGCCCCACACCTAGAGGACATTCGGACGACTATCAAGAAAGAGTGCATAGAGGTGGTTTAGGGCGAGCTTGAGACTAAAAAAGATGGGCTGTCAAGAAAAACCTTCGACAGGAAGCAAAAAAGAACACCCACCATGAGGAGATCCACATAGTACACACCACCATTGAGGAGCAGCGGATGCGACAGGCCCGAAGGCTCATTTCGTGTCTCTAGCCTCACAGAGACAAACGAATCACTGGAGCAAGACGGGCGTCGCTTGTGCACACTACGTGTATACCACACGGATGAGCCTCTTCCTTTCACCAGAGCCTGGAGAGCACGACGAGACACTCCGCGGAGCAGAGCACTTATCCTTCAGTTCTCGGATGAGGCAAGGAGGAGAGACTTCCTCAGACGACGAGCGGCAATACGCACTACACCGGGCACCCCGATCTATTTGGATGACCTCACACGGATGCAGGTAGAGCACAAACGTGCATGCATGGCACGTGTCCTCTAGGCCCGACGGGAGGGACATCGTGCCCTATACAGAGACGGTCGTGTCATCATCGATGGACGACCAATTGACTAGGGATTCGCGACCTATGAGACAGCACAGCAGGAGGTGCGCTTTGCAGTCTGGAACTACAATGGATCTTTGTGGATACATCCACGACGCCTGGAGAAGGTGATGGAGGGAAGAGACATGATCTTCTTGACAGAGATACACGAGAGCCCGAGGAGGAGCCTACCAAGGATTGAGGGCTATATGTGGGAGTCAGTTCACCGCCGACAGTTCGCCGACAGATGAGGCAGCACACCACACGAGGATCAGGAGGAGAAGTCATGCTCTATAGACAGTCGCTCCAGCACAGGGTACAAGTGGTAGCCAGAGACCCAAAGGCACGATTCATGTGGATACGCCCCCAACTATCAAAGGAGAGAGCAATGTATTTCATTGTATGCTATATTGCACCCATCGGCTCGCGCTTCACACATTCCCTTGAGCAGCCCTCAGAGAGGGAGGGACCATACACCGCATCGCCATATGACTGCCTCAGTGACACCATTATGGAGTATACCGGGATGGGCGAAGTTTTCCTTGTAGGAAACTTCAATGTCCGCACTCAGAGCCACCAGTGTGATATCTATGACTTTGATGACCCTGAGATGCTTCGCACCATCGAGGACAGGTCTACACTCAGCGCCTCAGTGGACACCGCCACACCCACCTCATACGGCCGACACCTACTCCACATGGGAGCAGCACACAGTCTCATTATATATAATGGGATGGCGACCTCGCACACCTCGGGTGGTCTGACCTGCATTCCACCCACGACACCGCATGGAGGCAGTGTGGTAGACTATGTTATCGGACCCCCCGAGGCGACACATCTCATCACCTCATTCACCATCCCACCCACACCGATTGGAGCTAATCACGCATATCTCGCCCTATCCATACGCAGCACACCATGCATATCCCACCCCGCCAGCGCATATAGTCCCTTGATCCCTCCGCCCCATTGGATACCCTCACCGCCCACTTCTCCTCGATCCTCCACACATCCGCTACTCTGAGCTTCCCATACACCACCCACAGCACCGCACATCCAACACGACTGGGGCATACACCCCAGAATAGATGGTACGATGAGGAGTGTAGATGACTATACCGACATCTCATAGCACATAGTATTTTGGGATCCATCACAGAGAGGGAGGCACAATGACAGATGCGAGCCCTCACATGCCCGAAGCGGCGAGCTTTCGAGGAGCGACAGGAGGCAGAGTTGTTTGACCTTCTCATGAGTAGGGTTTGCGCCACTAGGGAGGGCCCTACGCGAGCCACGCCCACCTACGCCCATAGCAAATCCTCAGACCTGGCACACCTACACCCAGAGGTTATATGACGTCCGAGGACAGCCGCCATTGCCGATCCCTCCCACACCGCATCCTGTGATATCCACCCTATTCACGGCAGGCATGGTACGAAAGGCCATCCACAGGCTACAACATGGCCGTTCAGCAAACCACACAGGACTACAGGGCGAGCACTTTATATACGCAGTCGATGTAGTTTCCCACCCGATCGCCCATCTCTTCAACCGTACTTTGGTTATGGGATTACCTGACTCGTGGACTATGCATACCATTGCGCCTATCCATAAGTCCGGCCATATGATGGACCAAGGAAACTACAGGACTATTATGATAGGCCAAATCCTGGCCAAGATCTATGGGGCAGTACTAGAGGCAGAGCTCAGTACACACGCTGAGGGAGCTAGGATCAGAGCACCCGATCAGGCAGGCTTCCGTCGCACTTTTTCCACTATCGACCATATCTTCATACTTCGTTGCTTGATTGAGAGCGCGAAGGCGAGGAAGCGGAGACTATGTTGTTGCTTTGTGGATTTCCGCAAAGCCTTCGACATGGTCCCTCGAGAGAGACTACTACGAAGACTCCAAGAGTTACAGATACCATCAGACATGCTATGGGCCATCCATGCTTTGTATGCACGAGTCACAGGCAGGGTGCGCTACCCTGGCGGCCTATCACACAGCCTTGTTAGCACCATTGGTGTGAAACAAGGTTGCCCTCTCTCACCCACTCTCTTTGGTCTCTACATCGATGAGATCATGGACTTTATACAGAGAGCAGGAGGGCTAGGAGGAGACCTCGAAGGTATGTCAGTACACATACTATTATATGCTGATGACATTGTCCTACTTTCAGAGTCACAGAAGGGCCTACAGTCACATTTACAAGCGCTCGATACCTTCTGCATGGAGAGAGGACTCACAGTGAACCTTGGCAAGACCAAGGTCATGATCTTCCATACCCCCCGTACAGTACGCCATCGCGCCTCTTTCATCGCAGCCGGAGGACAGATAGAGGTAGTGGACTCCTATGTCTACTTAGGTGTCACCTTCTCGGGAAGCACAGGGGTATTCTCCATGGCACAGGCAGCGAGAGATAGATTGACGCGAGGCTATGCGGCACTTGTAAGATCGGAGAGATGATTCTTTCAGGCACATTTTCAGGAGCCCCGGACTAAGGGGTGGCTCTTTGATACTCTAGTGACACCCGCATTGATGTACGCAGCGGCAGTATGGGCACCAAGGATCACGGAGGCGATGTGGACGCGGATTGAGAGGCCCTAGGTCACCATGATCTCACGCTTGCTCTGCAGCAAGCCCTCCGTTCCACACGACATTATACGAGCTGAGCTTGGCACGCCACCGATGCTAGTGGAGGCCCTCTTTTAGCTGGTGACCTTTATTCTCAGAGTCAGAGAGCTCTCCACCAACCAACTCACCAGGCTTGCATTTGAGAGCTCTAGACAGTTGGCAGAGATAGGGCATGAGAGAGTATGGTATGCACAGACCTACCGATGGTTAGCAGACCATGGCATGAGCATTACCGATCTCCCCCCTTTTCAGTATGACCTCTCTTACCCCTACATTACCCTCTCTGGTTCGGAGAGGAACAGGATCATCCGTCACGACCTACTACAGATACACGTCAAGGAGACATGGATAGCACCACGGGAGCCTCTTCCCACAAAGAGGCAACACTACAGAGAGCACTTCCTGACTGTGACAGCGGATGGTTTCGTCCAGAGACCACGATACATGGATACATACATGGCTCCAGCAAAGAGAGTGGCCATTGGGAAGCTCATAGTATCATCACACCAGCTCGAGATTGAGGTTGGGCGAGCAACACATACCCCCAGG
The DNA here is from genome assembly GCA_020310875.1 of Ceratopteris richardii. NCBI lineage: Eukaryota > Viridiplantae > Streptophyta > Polypodiopsida > Polypodiales > Pteridaceae > Ceratopteris > Ceratopteris richardii. Next base: position 167,946,118 of record CM035407.1, read on the forward strand.
GACGAGAGGTTATGCAGGATATGCCTAGAGGAGGTGGAGGACGAGGAGCACTACACATGTAGATGCAAGGCGTACGAGGACATCAGAGACCGCTACCCACAGCTCTTCAGGGGGGCCAGAGAGATCAGGGCTTTATTGGAGACGGAGGATCAACGCCCTCTAGGTCTCTTCCTAGTAGAGCTCCAGCACCGCCGTGCATCACTTCTCCAGCAACGGATGGACATACACTTTGCCCCCCAGACTTCTATTACAGACTTTTTCATACCCATAGCCACCCGAGGACCCCGCTCGACGCAGGGTGTCAGATTACAAAGAGTAGAGGAGCTTAGATGACAGCGTCGACGACTGAGACCCCCACTCCGGAGAGCCCGTCCCCACCAAAGAGAGATTCAGGCGATTCACGCACGCCATGACATGGAGATACGGAGAAGTTCACAGCGCACCCATGTCGATCTCGATGTGCAGATCATTTTGAGGATCGCCACGATGCCTTACCCATCGATGCACTATATCCTACACCCACTCCAGGCACTTAGAGCGTTATGCCACCCCTCTCTATGCATATCATATTTGTACATCACCTATTGAGCATATAGAGTGCATACCCATAGCAACCCATACCCTTGATGCCAGTTATTATCCACTCCTTTTATATTCTGTTTTGTACCCACACTTTATTTTCCGTTTGGGATCACAGTGGATTGGATCATACTGATGTATATGTTTTGTCTCATAGGCCGATTTTGGTCTCTAATAGACGTTAAACTCTCTCTCTCTCTCTCTCTCTCTCTCTCTCTCTCTCTCTCTCTCTCTCTCTCTCTCTCTCTCTCTCTCTCTCTCTCTCTCTCTCTCTCTCTCTCTCTCTCTCTCTCTCTCTCTCTCTCTCTCTCTCTCTCTCTCTCTCTCTCTCTCTCTCTCTCTCTCTCTCTCTCTCTCTCTGTGTGTGTGTGTCTATGTGTGTATGTGTGTATGTATGAATGTATAAATAGCGGACAATAGGCTTCTTGGAACCTAAAATCTAAAATGAACTCATTGAGAAGCCTCCCCTTTCCTAAACAAGATCCATTTAACTTTCAGAGGCCCAAAAATATCACTCAAACCCTGATCTATGTAAACTTCCACTAAATGAGAACCAAAAAGAAAAGAGAGATCAAGAAATGCGTTTATGAATTTCAAAAGCCGTCAAAGAAGGAATGATGTTTCGGGGAGCCCAAAACGGGCATTTCGTGCAACTATGCTTAAGACTCAAAAATTAGATGAATGAGAAATATAGAGAGAATACACAATTTGTCAAAGCTGAATGCTTACCTACACTATCTAATATGAATGTCAAATTACAATGTGTGTAATGATACAAAACTGAATCTAGGCTGAATTTAGGGTTCTAGATACAAGAAATTTGTACTTAAAGTGCCTAAGAGGTATGAAGAGTGTGTGTATGTGCGATTGAAGTGAATAGAAACAGTTTAGAACTGTCTGTACAGCAAACCCTAATTCTGAAATTAGGGTTTCAAAGCCCTAAATCAAAAACTGACCTAAATAGCAAGAGAAACTCCTCCTCCAAAAATTAAGGCTAGGGTTTTCTTGCATTTCTAGATCTCTGATGACAAAATGTTATATACCAAATGAAAGCTCTCCTCAAGTACTATATGATGAGCTAATAATAATTTTTTATGTTCTATGACCAAAATTTGGTTAAGTACCAAAAATAAGGGTCGCTAAAATCTAGGGTTTTGTGCTATCTTGACATTGTTTTCAACAATCCCCCCTTCAATATCATAATGGCATACAAAAGGATATGCCATTCCTGGAAAAGAGAATCTAGTATGCAAGCTCAAAAGGAGCTTATATGGGCTGAAACAAGCCCCCAAACAATGGTATGAGAAGTTTGATGCATTTATGCTCAAACATGGGTTCAAAAAATGCCATGTAGACCACTGTTTTTACACTAAACATGATGAAGATGGCAGCCCAATCATTCTTGTGCTGTATGTAGATTATATGCTGCTGGCTGGGAAGAAAAAGAGCACTCTAAATGCTCTAAAACAGCAGCTGAACTCTGCATTCTCAATGAAAGACCTTGGGGAAGCTGAGAATATTCTTGGTATGTGAATAAAAAGGGATAGGCAGCAGCATATTTATCCCAAGAAAAGTACATTGAAAAAGTGCTGGACAGATATAATGTGGCTGATGCTAGGCCTCTTGGAGTGCCATTGCAGCCACATGTTAAGCTTTCCAAGGATGACTGTCCCAAACATGATGATGCAGCCAACTCAAGGTGGAAAGGTACGTAAGGTACGGTGCAAATACAGCACCTATGAAACGTACATTTGTATTGAATGCTTTTTTAGGTACGGAAACCAATACGTACCATTTCATTTTGTCATATGCATATAATTATTAATATATGTGTGCGTGTACATGTCATATGAAACATGCTTATTCTACAAATGATCAAAATTGTTGCATGAATGCACATTGCATACTGATAATTGCATACACAATGTGTACATGCCGCTTTCTATACCAGCCCCAGTCAACAAACCAACAGCATGGGAGTCCTACTTACTCCAAGAAGTGAAGAAACTCCAAGGAGAAATGGCAGCAATGAGGCAGGAAATTAGTAAGAAAGATGAACAAATAGCCAGATTGCAACAAAAGCTTGATGAAACACAAGGAAACAGCCAGCAAACAAGAGCTGAATCAACAAATAAAGTCGACTTGGCAACACAATTATCCGAGGTAAAACTATCCAGCTCTACACATTTTTCAAAAGAAGTAATGTCTGTGGTAAAGGAGCAGGAATTGGTGGACAGCAACAAGAAAGTTATCAAGATTGGAGGCCTCCCCCTAGGATGGGACAGGGAGGACATCGCACCCGAGTTAAAAGATGACTGCATCCTTGAAACAGAAGTACTAGAAGCACAACTAACCAAGGTGGTCCCCTTCATCAATCTAGGGTCTCCGGTCTTCATCACACCCAAAGGAACTCAGGCAAGGGTAAGCTATTTTGACATGTAAGATAAGATAGCTGTCATGAAGCAAGCAAAGTCACTACAAGGTACTAAAGTATGGATAGCAGATGAACTCACCCCACTCCAACTTAAAAATCGACAAGCAGAGTTAACTAAAGTCAGAGAAGCCAGGAAGAACGGAAAGTGGGCAGTATACAGAGGCGGTCAAGCTATTATCAGAGATTTCCATACCCATACCACATAGGAAGAAACAGCTATCTCCCTCATTTGTAATATATATTGATGTAATTTTGAAACTCTTATGAGTCATAAGAGTGCTTTGGAAGCCACATCCCCCCCCTTTTATTTTTATTTTTACTTTTCCCTTTTATTATAGCCCCTTGAGGGCTTCCCCCGCGAGTGGAATGTAATGTTTTGATGTACCTGATCGGTCCCATAGGTCGATTTCGGCCTCCCGTGGACGTTAATATATCTTTCTTTCTTTCTTTCTTTCTTTCTTTCTCTCTCTCTCTCTCTCTCTCTCTCTCTCTCTCTCTCTCTCTCTCTCTCTCTCTCTCTCTCTCTCTCTCTCTCTCTCTCTCTCTCCCTCTCTCTCTATGAGACATCACTACACCTGGAGACACCACTCAGAGGAGCAGTGTGGAACTGCAACGGGGCACTCTGGACGCGACCAGACAGAGTCGAGGAGATCCTCGCATCACATGACTTTGCGTGCATCACAGAGACACACGAGAGCCCAGAGAGAGGTCTACCACGCATTGCAGGTTTTCATTGGGAATCTGCATTCAGGACTACGACGAGACAGAGTACAGCGCGAGGATCGGGAGGAGTGGCCATCGTATTTCGACAGGAGATGCAGAGCCGGATCCATATTATAGGTAGAGATGAGGAGGCACGATACATGTGGGTTCGCATAGAGATAGCACAGGGGAGCTCGATTTACATTGCTATATGCTACTTCCCACCAGGCGGATCTCGATACGCAAGACAGGATCTGGGGGGACCGATCCGAGATAGAGACTCACCATACACAGCGCTTTCAGATGAGATACTACATTACAGCACACTTGGTGAAGTCTTCCTTATGGGGGACTTCAATGGCCGCACTCAGTCGCATCAGTGCGAGGCATATGACATGGATCACCCGCATCTCATGAGGGCCATAGACCCGGTTGAGATTAGCACCAGCAGAGTATCGACAGATACGGGTCAGGACACCACCGGCTATGGCAGACATCTACTCGAGCTAGGCAGTCGACATCATCTCGTTATATATAACGGGATGAATGGGTGGCCAGGTTCAGGCGGATTTACTTGCTTCCCTCACGGGGGAGGTGAGAGCACAGTCGACTACATTTTGGGTACTACCTCTGGAGCTTCACTCATCCCTTCACTCCGTGCTGACCACACATTTATTACATTCACACTCTCATCTCCGATTCCATTAGACCCTCCCTCACCCACTGAGATACATACCACGATACACTTCACACACGAGCTCTCACACGTTTATGCACACCATTTACACACCCGCCTACTCTCCCTCGATCCATTCTCACCTTTGGACACACTTACATCACATATCACCTCCATCCTACAGGACTCAACTCTCCGCAGCTTCCCACACCGCACACATATGCACCCTCCACGCACAGGATCCATGCCCCAGAGCCGTTGGTATGATGCAGACTGTCGTGAGCTGCGAAAGCACCTACGGATTTTAGAGCATAGAGGAGATATTACACACACACAGGCACAGCGTCGCATGCAGAGCCTTAGTCGCCGCAAACGGCGAGATTGGGAGGAGAGACAGTATTGGGATATTTACCATTTGCTCATGAGTCGAGACAGTGTAGTGGCATGGCGACATTTGAGAGAGAGGAGACAGCAGACACCTATCCGAGACCCGAGCACTTGGCATAGCTATGCACGGAGCCTATACGAGATCTCAGACCAGCCTCCCATTCCCAGACCGCAAAGCCCACGTCCTACTACCTCTGACTTCTTCACACCCACTATGGTGGGATGCACTATTGCCCGGCTGCAGCGTGGCAGGGCCCATGATCATTTCGGTTTACAGGCAGAGCACCTCATCTATGGAGGCACGACTCTCGCACCGCTCATTGCCCATCTCTTCAACCGTGCATTGGTTGAAGGGTTCCCAGACTCATGGATTGAGCACACCATAGTGCCCATTCATAAGTCAGGTGATACTATGGATCCAGCTACATACCGGACGATCATGATTGGCCCTATATTGGCCAAGTTATATGGGGCAGTACTAGAGACAGAGTTGAGTACTCTCGCTGAGAGGAAGGGCATAAGGGCTCCTGAACAGGCAGGTTTCAGACGAGATTACTCTACCATTGACCACATCTTCACTCTGAGATGCGTGATCGACCAGGCCAGGGTGAGGAAGAGGAGATTATATTGTTCCTTTGTGGACTTCCGCAAAGCATTTGACAATGTTCCCAGGGATCGACTCTTCAGACGACTACTTGACATCGGAGCTCCGGAGGAGATGATATGGGGGATCTACGCCTTATACGAGAGAGTATCTGGTAGAGTCAGATGTCCCGGGGGCTTATCTGATCCACTTGCTAGCACTATCGGGGTGAAGCAAGGATGCCCTCTCTCACCCACCCTCTTTGGTCTCTACATTGATG
>CM035407.1:167956758-167966758 GCA_020310875.1 Ceratopteris richardii
CACGGATCAGTCCATTTGATCCACACGGATCAGTCCATTTGATCCACACGGATCAGTCCATTTGATCCACACGGATCAGTCCATTTGATCCACACGGATCAGTCCATTTGATCCACACGGATCAGTCCATGTGTGTGAGGGTAAAGGGTCAGCTAGCCAAGGTCCCAAGCTCGAGGATACCCTAAGGTATGTTGGTAGTAATGAGAAGTACTTGGGTAGCAATGGGAATAAGTGTTTCATAATGGCCACATGTTCACACTAGACTATTCCAGATCATAGAGTACATCATTGCTATTTTTAGAGTACAAGAGGGTATATATGGATGGAAGGTGAGTCACACACATCATTCAAGTCTCTTTCTAACAATTGGTATCAGAGCATCAGGGATTCCTCATCATTTTTCTGCGTGAGTTTCTTTTTTCGATCGCCATCATCGTCATCGGTGTCAGGTGCGTTTTTCGGGAGCTTATCGAAGTCTTGTTGGAGATTGTTGTGCCGTCATGCGTAAGAGTCGAAGCAAAACAACAAGGGATTTTGGGGAGTTAACGGGGAGCCATAGGACCCCACCCTCGAAGACATGCAATTTTGCATAGCACCTAGAGAAGACTCGTAGTTTAGACGCGAATTCATATTGTGTGGTGCATGTATTCTTCTTTACAGGGACAGGTAAGTATTTTCTTACAGGTTAGCGAGGAGAAAAAAATATAAATTTGTCAGGGTGTGTAATCCCCTTTCGGTCTACTTGTAGTTATATTGTGCCTGTCGGCATTGCGAAATTTGTCAGAGTGTGTAATCCCCTTTTGTCTATTCGTAGATAGATTGTGCCTGCATGCACCGTTATCACAGAAATTTCTTGTCGTAATTGTTTTTCAATTTTCAAAATTGCTATGCTGCCGAAATTTTTAGAAAATTATTATGCATATGCATTTAAGCATATAGAACATACTAAAAGTTTCTTATTCCATTGAGAAAAAACTTGTGATTTGTATAGTTTCTGCTCCCACTTATTTGTTTTGAATATATGTAGAATATTCAAACTATATAATGATCAAGATGAATGATTAGTAGCATTCTGATCAAAGAATCGTATAAGCTTGTGCATATCTAGTAGATATCACTATTTGGGAAAAATTAATACAAGGATAAGTGTAAGGACGGTCTTAAGACTATGGCAAATGTTGCCAAGGTCATTAGAATGAGGAACTTAATAGTTTCCCAGCTAAGAATTTTAGGATTTCTAATAAGAATCTAGAATAGAGGATAGTTCATCCTCAAAGATTCTATGATCTAGAAGAATGCAAGTAGCATTTTGATCAAACGGAATAAAGTCAAGATTTGAAATATGAAAACTAATGCATTTAGAAAGAGATGAGAATTTTTCAGGTAAAACGAATTGCAAATTGGAGCTTTTACTAAAAATAACCCCTATTGACTATATACATGTCATATGTATGCTTAACGCGATAAAATAGCAAAAAATTGTTGTGTTTTTGGCCCAAATTAATTTCAAAAATTATTTGAGAAAAATTTCAGAATTTAGTATATTTTTGCATTTTTTAATCATTTTTTCTTAAACTTCACATACAAGCTAGTTAAGTCATTGCACAACTATCTATTGAAAAGAATTTGGATTTTGGAGTTATTTTCCCAAATTTTCAGAGAAAATAATTTCTGAAATATTTTTTAAAAATTCCACTTTCTTCATTTGACATGCTCAGAGTGCAAGGATGGCTTCCTCCTTCTCAGACATTAAAAATCTCTTTGAGATTAAGAGGTTTGAGGGTAAACTCTTTGATTTGTGGAAAGAGCATATGCAAGGCATTCTTTTTCTCAAGGATTGTGAAAGTGCCCTTTGTAAGTGAAGCCAAAGAGCATGGGAGATAATGCATGGAACACTTTGAATAAGAAAGCTATTCCATACATTAAAATGGTTGTCTCTAATGAAATTCTTGAGGATATAAAGGGCTTGACCGGCTTGACCACTCCTTATGATGTGTGGGCAAAGCTTAAGACCACTTACGAGAATACCACCCCTACAAATCAGGTACATTTGATGAGAAAACTTGCTAGCATGCAACTAGATGAGTCAAAAAAGTGCAACATAGCACTTATCATTATTTACAAGTGCTCTTTCCCAACTACAAGATTCAGGTCTCCAAGCTTTTGATGACAATATGAAAGCTATTTTCTTGCTTATGACATTGTCAAACTCTTGGGAAACATTAGTTGTTCATTGTCAAACCACCCCAACTTGACCTTTGATGGTGTGCGCAGTTCTATTCACAATGAAGAGATTAGAAGGAAAGCAAGTGGCAAGGAAAGTGGTTTAGCAAATATGGCTAGATGTAGAACAGAGAAGCAAGGTGGAAGTGCAAAAAGATACAGAAGCAAAAGCAAAGGCAAAGGTGATGTGACTTTCTACCAATGTGGTAGAAAAGGTCACAAGATGTCAAATTGTAGGTACTACGAAGCAAAGTTAGAAAGAAAGAAGACAAGAGGTGACAAGAAGAAGAAAGAAAGCAAGATAGATGCATAGGATATCTCTAAGGACAAAGGAAAGGAGAAGGCCAATGACTCTTCTAGTGTAGTCATTGAGGAGTTATCTGATATGGAGGACATTTTATGTGCTACTATATGAGTGGATGATGCAGATGTACATGATGCTTCCACTCTATGCCATGCACAAGATATGTAGATCACTATCTTATTGATACCCTGCTTAAAATGAATGATGCACTTTCATAGATTTGAATTGTGGATTCAGGTGCATCATTTCATGTAACTCCTATCAAGGAGAATTTTATTGCTACTCATGCAAAAAATCATAGTCATGTTACCTTGGGAACAATCATGCATGTTCCATTGAAGATATTGGGATTATGCACTTGTCTTTGGGTAATTCCAATGAGCTGATTTTGCATAATGTGCATTATGTACCATGCATCAAAAAGAGCCTATTATCAGTTGGATAAATGGATATGCATGGATATAGCATTGTCTTTGAAAACAACTCTTGGAAGCTAGTGAAAGGCTAAAGGTTGATTGTAAAAGGCACTAAGAAAGGTACACTTTATTGCTTGCATGGGAAAGACTTCTTGGGCAAGTTTATTGCTTTGGCTCAAATTAATTCTCACATGGAATTATGGCATAAAAGGCTTGGCCACATGAGCCAAAAGGGCCTTGATGCTAAAGGCACAAAACTTGACTTTTGTAATGCAAGTCAATATGGTAAGCAAGCAAAGAATTCTTACTACTTTGGTGTCTCTCGTAAGTCTAATGTGCTTGATCTTGTTCACTCTGATGTTTGTCAAAATTGATCAAAGATGGTCAAAACTTTAATATTGACTCATTGGATAGGACTCTTTGAGAGCTTTCTAATGGTATATAATATTCTACTATCCGGCATATGAAAGTGGTTATGAAGTCAAACTCTAATTTTCTGCCCTAATCAGGTTTTCACTTAATTTTAGATCAAACGCTAGGATTTAAAGTATGAAAAGCACTCCATCCTATGGCTATTAATTAATCGATCCAAAACCTAAATAAAAGAAGATAAAAATTATAAAAGACAACCAAAAAGCTCTCACCCAAGGCTGCTTTCTATGCTTCTGGACTTGATTTCTGGTGGCTACTAGATGGGTACATAAAGAAGGGGTCAAGAGCCATTATGTACATCAATTCTTGACGCCTTCTCATGCTCAAGATTAGGGTTTACAGCTAAGATTCTTGGAGGAGATAGTGCAAATTTGGAGAAGTTCTTAGCAACCTTCCCTTCATCTTCTTCACACTATTGAGTGTGTGTGCATGTTGATTTTGTGAGTTTAAGCTTCTTATTTTAAAGTTTCTTCGCATGTTGCTGCTGTACTAGGTTCCATAGCAGCTGATCAACATCAAAGAAGACCTAATTTGAAATTAGGATCTGTAATAACTGTTTTCGACAATTTTCACGATTCATATTGCACATATTCTCTCATATGATACCTCTTAGGCACTCGTTCTCTACATTTTGTACTTAGAACCCTTTTTATTCAGCTTATATTCAGTTTGTATCATTACACACATAGTATACTGACATGTAGCATTTAATTAGTGTGTAGTTAGCATTCAGCCGCTAGACTTTTATAATTGTATATTCTATCATCATTCATCTCAATTGATTTAGTCAATGTGGATTATGTGTTAACGTTCTAAGTGTTGGAAAGAACTTGATTAGCCTCTGATTATTATTATTTATTTGGGCCTACCATACTTCCAACATTTGTTGTCAGAGCATACTACACATACACCCTTATACTCAAAATGAGTGACTATAGAGATAGATTGGAACAAGAAGACAAGCTTGATGGAATGTCTAATTATCCAATGTGGAGTTTCATGATGATGAACTTGTTAGTTTCAAAGGACTTATGGAATATTGTCAATGGCAAATACCTTAGGCAAAGGCAAGCTACAGAGGATGTTGCTTCATCATCCAAGCAACGTATCCCCCAATTTTTGTTCAACTGGAGGTTGTTGAAGAAGAAGAAGAAGAGGTCCTCTCATCATTCAAAGTCAGAGATACTATCAAGTAACTTCAGAAGAGCAATCCATATGGGGGTTCTAGAGATGCACTCTCATTTATTGCTATGGGAGTCAAGAGGCATATCATTCCTCAAATCAAGTCATGCCAAGCTTCTCATCCGGCTTGGTTGGAGTTAGAGAATCCCTATCAAAGCAGAAATCTTGCAAGCAAAGCTCATCTCAAGAAACAGCTAACCAACACAAGGACAAAAGTCGATGAGTCAGTTCAGTCACATATTTTAAAGCTTAAAGATTTACGTGATCAACTTCTTAATCTTGGAGTTCGCATATCTAATGAAGAGATGATGAATACTCTCATAAATTCATTTTGTCACTTCTCTTTCTCTTTGAGAGAGAGAGAGAAATAATAGCCGAAGAGTTGCAGTTCACGTTACTTCAAGATGAAGACCAACAAAAAAGTATGGAAGAGAATGATGAGGCTATGGTATCATCATCTAAAGGAAAGAAGAAAGGAGACTACAAAGAAAGAGAAGAAGATTGGACAATGTTAAAAGAAAAGTAAGTCATCTACTTCAAGGTCATCTTCTACATCTTCTTCTAGATCTACTTCAACTACTTCCACATCCAAAGAAAAGTCTACTTCAACTAGTTACTACATCCACTTCAAAGAAAGATATATATCATTATTGCAAGAAACTAGGTCATTTTATAGAAGAATGCAAAAAGAGGATTTCTAATGAGAAGAAAAGAGCATAAAGTCATAATGCTCAAGATGGTTCAAAATCTAAGACTTCAAATGAAGAATCTTATACATGTGTTAGTATTGAAGAACTAGCTTTTGCCCAAGAAGCATTAAATGCAATCTCTAAAAATCCTTGGATTTTTTTGATCTAGAGCTACTAAGCATACGACAAGTTGCAAGAAGGTGTTTTCTTCCCTTACTAACTCTTCACGTAAAAGGATGATCATTACATATGGTCATGACTTGGATGTTGTAGGTGTTGGGCAAGTTGCTTTAAAGTCAAAGGCAAGTGGAAACTTCACTATTTCTAATGTTCTCTATGTTCCGGAAATGAAGAACAATCTGCTTTCCATTTCTACTCACTTATCAGATGGTTATAAAGTCATTTTTTTAAGAAAGATTAGTGCTAGATCCTCACAACTAATGAGAAGAATTGTCTATTACAAGGTGAAAACACAAGAGGGATGTTTATATTGTCCAAAATTAATCATGCTAGTGTTACCAAGTCTTCTACACCGAAGAAGAATTTGCTTATTATTTCTACTTTCTAATCAAATGGTTATAAAGTTACTTTTAAGAAAGATTCATGCTAGATCCTCACAACTAATGAGAAGCATTGTCTATTACAAGGTGAAAACACAAGTGGGATGTTTATGTTGTCCAAAATTAGTCCCGCTAATGTTGCCAAGTCTTCTACACCAAAGAAGAATATGAAGTTCTGGCATGTCATATTTGGCCATATCAATTACATGGCTCTCAAGTACATCAAAGATCAAGATATGGTGGAGAGTGTACCTACTTTTGTTGTACCAGATGATGCAAAGTCATGTGAAGGATGTCTTGAAGGAAAGCCTCACCAGCTACCTTTCAAGATGCATGCATACATCAATGCTTCAAGGAAGTTGAAGATCATACATTCAAATGTTAATGGATCTATGTGAGCAAATTCTATTCAAGATTTACAAGTAATCTGTTACATTTATTGATGATTTTTCTACATTTTCTTGGGTTTATGGATTAAAAGCAAAGTAAGAAGTCTTTCCTACCTTCAAGAAGTTTTTAACTGTGGTTGAAAATGGAAGTCAGCCTACAATTCAGATATTAAGAAGTGATAGAAGAGGACAGTACATGTCTAAAAACTTAAAGCCTTTTCTTGAAGACAAAGGTATATCTCTTCAACTCACTATCGCTTACACCCCATAACAAAATGGTATTGCAAAGAGAAAGAATAAGACACATGTTGGAATGATGCGTAATATGATGTCTTCAAAGAAGCTTTCACCTAAGTTTCGGTTTGATGCACTACACATAGCTAATCACATTCTAAACACGTCTTTCACAAAAGCTTTAACATTCTAATTTCTTCGTTGTTTTGTTGTTTCTAACACTTACTTACTTTCTACGCCGTTATTAATTACTATGAGTTTATTACACCTTATGAAGCTTATTATGGTAAGAAGCCTAATTTGAGTTATTTCAAAGTTTTTGGTTCTCCATCTTATGTTCATATTGAGAAGAAGGATCATGGTAAGCTTGATAGGAAATCCATCAAAGCTGTTGTAATTGGTTATGCTATTGAAAAGAAAAGATATAGATTCTATGTACTAGAAAAAGGTGAAATCCTACTCTCATGCAATGCATATGTTGCAAAAAAATCAAATTTATGATACACATGCAGTAACTCTACATTTTATTAAAGAAGATGATTATGCATTTTTCAAAAGAAATTTGGATTCTTACATTCCGCCATAAAGGGGGGTGATCAACCTTCTCAAACCCCAAAGGTTTCAGTTGATAAAGATACAGAGAAAGTTGGAACCCCTATTGTATATTCACCACTATCTACACCACCCTCCCTAGTCCTACATAATCTCTTGATCTACCATTTATGAAGTTGGAGAAACTTCACGAATACCAAAGGAAAGCGCTACAAAGGAACAAGGTGCTGCACCAGTTTTCAAGACATTTACAAAGTGGTTCTTTCAAACAATGCAGGACAAGAAATTAGACAAAGAATGATCATGCAGGACAATGCACCAGTTTTCAAGACATCTACAAAGTGGTTCTTTCAGAAAATGCAGGACAAGAAGTTAGACAAAGAAAGATCGTGCAGATCAGGTAAATTACGCATAACATTTTGAAATTCATGACATTCTAGCTCTTACTTGAGAATAAACTTTCTAATGTCAAAGATGCATCACAAAGTCTTGTTTGGAAGAAAGCAATGTAGAAGGATACTGATTCTATTCATAACAAAGATGCATCACAAAGTCTTGTTTGGAAGATGCAATGTAGGAGGATATTGATTCTATTCTAATCAAAGCGATTGGATGCTTGAGTGTCAAGGCTCATGCACAAACCTCTAAAAATTCTTGGAAAACAACTATGAGAGTTTTCAGATATTTGAAAGGGACTATGAATTATGCAATGGTATTTCCAAAGTCCTTGCATTTTATATTTCAAGATTTTGCAAACTTAGGGAGGTGACAAAGAAACAAGAAGAAGTACAAGTAGCCATTGCTTTTATGTTGGAGAATGCCTTATCTCATGGCTTTCTAAGAAACAACTAATAGTGGCTTTATCTTCAAGTGCAGCAGAGTACAAGGCTTCCTTTCGAGCTACACTTAAAAGCTATTTGGTTGCAAAAAATTCTTAGTTATCTTGATGTTCATGTTTCTCTTCCTATGCAAATATTTTTAGATAGTCAAAGTGCTATTGCTATTGCAAAGCATCCTATTCATCATGCAAAGGACAAAGCAATTGAAGTGAATTATCATTACGTTCAAGAACACGTATCTAAAAAGCACATTGAGCTAGTCTATGTACCTACAAGTGAGAATTTGGCACCTATATTTACCAAAGCATTATCTAAAGACAAACATCAAAAGTTATCCAGTTTATTGAGCTTTATGCCATTATGACCTTGAGGGGACGATTGTCGGAAAACAAGGGCACCAAAAGTACCAAAATTCCACCGAGCCTAATTTTAAGGCTTGGTCAAAATTTGATCAAAGATGGTCAAAAATTTTATTGCCTCATTGAATAGTACTCTTTGAAGATTTCCAATGGGATATAACATTCCACTATCTGACACTGAAAGCGGTTGTAAAGTCAAACCGTAATTTTTTGCCCTAATCAACTTTTCAATTAATTTTAGATCAAAGGCTAGATTCAAAGCATGAAAAGCATTAGATCCTATCATCTATGGCTATTACTTAATCAATCCAAAAGCTAATTAAACGCGAAGAAAAATCATTAAAAACAATGAAAAAGCTCTCATCCCATTTTCTTCAGCAAAATTCACACAAGGCTGCTTTATGTACTTTTGGATCTCATTTTTTGTGGTTACTAGGTGGCTATATAAAGAGGGGGTCAAAAGCCTTTTTGCTAGCTTTTCAACAAAGCTAGGTGCCCACTTTTCTATACAAGATTATGCCTCTCCTTCATATATGCATCACATCCTAGTAAGAGCTAACCTCACTTGCCTCTAAGAGTGCTTCTCACACACACACTTGGAAGTGCTTGGAGAACGAGGAGTTTCTACTCTTGGAGGTTCATGGAACGCTTTCAGTAATGTATGCTCATACAGTATTGGAGGTCTCACATACTCTTGGTGAGAGTTTCTTTGGAGATCATCATCGTATCTAAGCTTCTTCATGCCTTCTCTCTTAACCTTCACATGCTCTATTTGGTATTCATGGGTTCTGAGTATTTCTTGTGTTAGTCTTGTAGTTAGATTTGGAGCATATCATTATATTGTACATGTATTATCATAAATTAAAGCACATGACATTTTGTACTTTATATATTGTGTGATTTGTTTTCTTGTTTATCTATGCATGTTCTCTTATGTGTGCTATTATTTCCCTATTTGGCTAACAATCAATCGACCTTTACCAAAGCTCACTCAAATTTTGATACATATTTATTAGATATAACCTCCTTTGATACGGACTCTGTTGAATGTAGCCTTCTTTGACAAGAACTATATTGGATGCAACCAAGAAGGCATATCTATCAAGGACGCACTAGATTGTGCCCCCTGACTAGACTTGAACAAGATTTCGAAAATATGCTTCTGATTACGAGATCACCCACGTAGCGAAATAATACAAGAATATAGAACTCTTACAAGAAGTCCCGCAACTTGGGACCGGTAGGTATGGATAATTGGACTAGACATGATATAAGAGATCCCACAACCCAAGATCGTAGTTATGAAACAAGATACCTAAATTACAAGAACTCCCTTCATAACTTAATTGGATCTCGTACTACGAGATTACAAGAGGACAAGATAGAATATCCAAAATACTAGACTAGACAAGACTACAACAAAGAACAAGACTACAACAAGGAACAAAGACGAGAACTGGAACTAGAGAGTACATACTTGGAGATCGTGACTCCTTTGGCAAGACTTAGAATTTGAGTGGCCAAGCCCTCCTTATATAGGTGTTCAAGGGTGGTTACAAATTGATGATCAACTTGAAAGAAGACCTTTGGATTGTCAGAATCAAGAAAGTAGATATTCACTCTTAGGATTTTGACACTCTCAGGATGAATTGGTAGCATTAGTTTCTCCAAATTCTAAACCAATCATGAGATATAGAAATTCACATGAAATCTAAGGTTCAAGATGGGTTCCTTTGTGTCCATGACAATACCCACATGCTCAGCTAGGGAACCCATATTGTTTTGTGATTATGCCCCTGAATAGTTGGTACGATATCGAGT
>CM035407.1:167971758-168211758 GCA_020310875.1 Ceratopteris richardii
ATGCTTTGACTTCGATATGTATCCAATGTAAGCCGATGGCCAGAGCTGTCGGTACTTTTAATTCTGTGAATAGTCTCATCGCCACGTTTGCTCAATAATTCGTGTTCGGAGCAATAATCGCGCATGTTGCCAAGCAAAAAGGCATATTTTTCGCTCCAGAATTTTAAATGGGGCTCCATCACCTCATTGATCAAAGACGTGGAAGAAAAAGCTGGAGTTTGTGAACTGGGAATCCATGCAGCTTGTTCCCGAATCCGTGCAATTCTAGAAAACGAGCGCGTAGATGAACAAATATCGTTTTGAAGTGGAGCACGTAGAGATAATACGTGAGGCTCCAAAGGAAGCTGGAAAAGTTCCAATCCTAAATAGATTCCCTTCAAGCTCGCTCTCTTGAGCATGCTCCCGATCCGCATCGGAATAGAAATGAAAATGAATCCTTATATTAAGATCAAATGTATGATGCCGCATCTCTCAACTTCTCATTTGCAAAGGCTAGGCATGGCATCAGGAAGATGGAAACACCTGCAGTACTAGTGTCAGGGTCGGATAAAAAGAAAGAGCCGAACTTTCTCCGAACAGAGAGAAGCGTCTCTGTACGTTTTTCACGCATCATACTGTCCAAAAGCTCATTAAACAGGAGGCCTATCAGCTCATTGAAACCCTAGCTGCGGATAGATGTGTTGTACTTCCCCCGACAACGCCAAAGACTTTGGCGTCCAAAGCTGGTGGCGTACACAGCGAGAAATGGGGGACGGAAGCAAGAAATGGAATATCTCTTATTCCTTAGTCGTGAAATACCGTGAGAGATACTTTTTCTTTAAAAATAGAGCAGCTAGGTGGATCTGTACGAGCTCCAACATGGAGAAGGACATCAGAGCGTTCATGAATCCTCTCTACAAACACTATTGTGACTCCTGAGGGAACAAATACCCCCCAAAGGGCCAGTGAACAGATCAAAAACACCAAAATATTCAGACAAAGGTTACAACATTTCTTTTAACGTCAACGTGCTTTTCTTTTCAAATAAACTAAAATAAAACAAACTATATAATAAACTCGACTTCAAATAGTATTAGCAAACAAATAAAATCGGTTTTACGATTGAAATGAATAGTTAATGGGCTCCGCCACTCTAATAAAGTGGAAGGTGCCTGAATGGAATAAAGTGGAAGGTGCCTGAATGGAAGAATGGAAGAGGGTGCATCAAAACACAATAAAGTGTCTACATCTCGTAGGTGGGTTGGTTTGGCACAAGCTTCTTGAGGCAGAGGTCTTGTGTTCAATCTTTGAGTTGGATATGTAATAGTTTTAGTAAGTCGAAATCAGTTGTAATCTTGTCTCACTTGTCTAACCTATGCTTTGTGAGATACGGGAGGTCCTGCGGGTATTATGTCCATTCACATGTACAGTTGTTCTTTCATAGTTAAAGCTCGGGGGAGGAAGCACTTGCCGAACTTCCATTTTAAAAAAAACACACACAATAAAGTGATATGTGCAATGAGATAGAGCAATTTTCACTATCACCTTCTATAAGGAGAGATTTCATGAGCATATCACAATATTGGGGAGTGTTGGAGTAAACGGTTGTCACCACCTCATTAGAAGGGATGGCTCATACATGAGATAAACATCTCCAAATACCTTGCATTTTTTTGAGCCCACGAGTTGGGACAAGAAGAGAAGAGGAAGAAGAAAGCAACGAAAAAGGAGGAGGAAGAAGAAAAGAGAAGTGGAGAAGGAAGAGAGATTCAACAACATGAGCTATTTGTCTATGTAAATATTTCTTTTGCAAAGACCACTTTTGAATATTTTGCATAGATATGTTATTTTTGGAAGCCACTAATGACTCCCTTCTAGACATGATTTATTGCTCATCAAGGCTCCAACCACAATGTTTTCACTTCAAGGTCTTTTGTGGGACTTAATGGTAGGCTTTCAATAGGTTGAAAGCTCTACCGCTCCTTAGCAAGGATTCCAAAAATCTCAAAAAGTATTAGAGCAAGTTTTTGGATTGTCTTACAACTTGTTTTATGAGCTCTTTGGTGCATCGAGATTATTTTAAAAGTGTTATAACCATCTCAAAAATTTGGATACGAAATTTCTAGTGTTCATCTCGCACTTTGGTTCGCATGTAAAGTCTTGATACCAACTTTTGGATGCTTAAGATCTTAAAGGGGAGTATCTTGTGCATTCTTAAGATCTTAAGGGGGAGTACCTTGTGCATTCCTATGCATTTTGGCATCATAGTCTTGTTTTTCTTAGTTCTTTTAGCAAATTTTAGTTTGTTAGATTATGTGGCATATGTAGAGGGAAAAAAAAAAAGCAAGTGTATATACCGTCACATCCTAATGACAATACTTAGGGAATAGATGATTTAAACATGCATGATGAAGAGCAAAATTGTAAAGATATATGAGGAATTTCGAACAAAAAAGTAGCATGCCTCTTTAGAAGAGAAAGCTTACGATCTTGAGGTGTTAGACTTTTGTGAACTCATTAGATCAAATCAAAACCCATAGGTGCATGTAGAGACTCAATTACTCTTGGACTTGAGGGGATCGAGAATGCACGTAAACAGCATCAAAAAGAAGAAGAATCTTAAGCGCACAACGCAAAGTGTATTAATAAGTTTGGATGTACAAAGATGAGAACCCCTTTCGGTTATAGGCATATATATAATCCAAGGAAAAAAAGTGTCCCTATAGTCTTAAGTACGTTCACACACATCACTACCAAAGGATATTAACAAATCCCCTCTTGGAGTGATGTGGTGAACAAGGGTCTCACAGTCATGTATAAGGAAGTGTCAACCAATATGGAATAAAATCAACACACAAAAGAAAGTAACCCCAAAGCTTTGCAAAAAGCTTCAAAATTCTCATGAAGTGAAGCCTTTATAAAAAGTTCTCCAACATTATTCTATGTGGGCATACATGCCAAATTGATTTCTTTAGTAGACAGTATCTCCTTGACATAATGATAGTGCACATTAATGTGCTTAGTGCGAACATGGAACACTGGGTTCCTTGCAACTATCAATGCATTCTAATTGTTTGTAAATGTGGTAATGCTTGAGGTCAAACCGACACCCAAGACATCTATAAGGCCTCTAAGCCACACATACTCAATAGTAATTGTGAAGGTTGTTGATATATTTAGGTAGTGATGTGTGTGAACACACTAGGATCGTCGGGGCACTTTTACCCCTCTTTAGGAGGTTTTTTCCCTCGGCTTGTATATATGCCTATAATCCTAACATGTCAATTATCTTTGTAAATTCTCTTGGTAATACATTCACAATTGCATGTTTTGCTCCAAGTTTATTCTTCCTCCTTGTGTTGTTCACGTGCTCCCGCAGACGCAAAACTCCAACCATTGGTATAAGAGCATGTCGTCGCTTCATTTAGGGCATTGTTGACGCCCCCCCCCCCAGTCACAGACTTAGAATCGAACGAAATTTGGTGAGCATACTCAGGGTGATTAGGAGTTCAAAGTTGCTTCGCTTTATGGTGTCGAAATCACAATCTGGGCTCATTTCGGCTTCCAAACACACTATCATAGCACTTGTGCACGCAAATTCATTTTTTTGTGCTAAAGATATACACAAGTTTTGGTTCACCATTATAAGCACCTCAAAGTCTGCTACAAGTTTAGTAGAACTCGACAGGGTAGTTCTATTCAACTTTTTGAGATACAATCATTTTTCATATGTTGGCTATTGAGGATAAGTTGGATGGTACCAATTACCCATTATGGGCTTATATGATGCATCATGTATTGGTTGCAAAAGGACTGTGGAATATTGTGCAGAGTATTGAAAAATGTCCTATTTAACCTACAAACACAGTTGTTAAAGGTGATGCAGATGGTGTTGAAGATGGTGATATTCTTCAGGTTCCTGTTCATGCTGTGATTCCTATTGTACCTACTGTAGAGCCACTTCATTGGGACGGCAAAGATGCTCAAGCACATGCATTGATAGCCTTCTCTATCAACCATGCCATTATTCCTCACACTCGCTCCTGCAGAACAACAAAGGATGCTTGGGATACACTTACCACTTTATACCAAGCAAGGAATGAGGCTCATGTTGCTTACCTCTAAAAACAATTGAAGAGTGAGCACATGAATGAAGAAGATTCCATGGATTGTTTTCTGACACAGATCAAAGATTTGAAGGAACAGTTGATTTTCGTTGATGAAGTCTTGCCTAATAGTTCACTTTTACATATTATTCTGAATGGTCTTCCCGATTCATTTTAGAGTTTTTCTACTCTTCATTTGATGATGAAAGGAAATCCAAATGCCTTAACATTTGAGGATTTAGTCTCTACTCTATTGTAGAAAGATCAGTCTAGGCAGAACATGTCCATTATGCGTTTTATAGATCATGCTTTCCTAGCTAATCAGAAGGGCAAATGTAAATGGAGCTCTTCTACTAGTAAGCAGAAATCTGCTAATTTTGCACAATCAAAGAAGGATGACAGAGATGAGGCACAATCAAAGAAGGATGACAGAGACGAGAAGAAAACAGAAAAGCAAAAATTGTTTTGCAAATCCTATAAAGAAAATGATCATGTCATACAGAGTTGTCCAAAACTAGTTGCAAAAGAGGCAAAGAAGAAAGATGTTGGAATGGTTGTTGGAGAGGCCTCTAGACCCAAAACACGATCTCCTAATCTTGTGCAGAATGAAGAATGGACATTTACCATTGTTTGCAATTATGACCCATCTTCTTATCAACACTGTATGTCTGCAGTAGACTCAAATGTTTGGTACTTTGATAGTGGAGCAACCAAACATATTACATCACAGCATAGTTTCTTCACTTCACTTGAGCCTTCCCCTGTAGGTAATACTATCACATGCACATACAACTCCTCTTATCATGTCATGGGAGTTGGTAAGATCATTCTAACTACTACTGATGGTAGTTATTTTACATTGTCACACACTTTATTTGTGCTAGGGATCAAGAAAAATTTGTTATTCATTTCAGCATTAGCCAAGATTGGCTTGGTCATGAAATTTGTTGATAAAAGATGTACAGTTCATGATCTATCAAATGGCATCATCATTATTGCTTTTGACATTTTATGTTGTGGGCTCTATAAGCTCATAGATTATGCAAAATCTGTGAATGATTCAGCATGTGCAGTTCAAGGTTCTTAGGCTATGTTAGATGCAAAGCTTTGGCATGAACGCTTTGGTCATCTGAATTTTGCTACTTTGCTATGCTTGCAGCAATCTGAAATGGTGTCCTCTTTGCCCAAAATTGAGGCACCTGGTAAACATGTATGTGAAGACTGTATTTTGGAAAAAATGTTGCATTCCTCCTTCCCAAAAGATGGTTTAGTTCAAGCTACTCAAAAATTGCAGCTTGTTCATAGTGATGTTTGTGGTCATATGCAAACGTCTTTTTTTGGGAACTATCTTTACTTTGTGACCTTCATCGATGATTTTTCCAGGCATGCATGGGTATATCCATTGAAAGTAAAGTCCAAAGTGTTTATCTGCTTCAAACAATTTCTGAATTTGGATGAAAAATCTATCAACGTGTAAAATGGGCACCCTCCATTCTCATCAAGGGGGGGAGTATATGTCTTCTAAGTTTAATGCATTTATGGCTGAACGTGGGATAAAACATCAGTGTATAGTGTCGTATACACCTCAACAAAATGGAGTTACTAAAAGGAAGAACATGCCACTTATGGAGATAGCAAGGTGTATGGTCAAGAGTAAGGCTTTACCACATAGTTTCTAGCTTGAGGCTGTTAAGTGTGCAACATATGTACTTAATAGGTATCCCACTAAAGCATTGTAGGCTATCACTCCATATGAGGCTTGACATGGTCATAAGCCATTTGTTGCTCACCTATGTGTTTCTGGTCGTCTAGCATATGCATTAGTGCCTGAACAACAACATAGGAAATTGGATGATAAAGCAGTGAAATGTATTTTTGTTGGGTACAGTTATGAAAACAAAGGCTATTGTCTATATCATCCACTGATTAAACCCATTTTGGTTAGCTGTGATGTTGTTTTTGTGGAAGATGTTATTGAATCATTACTTTCATGTACTAAGGAGACATTTGTTAGCTCCAAAGACATGTATGATACTTTGCTTCCTCTTTTTACAGGTGGACAGTCTAGTGTTGTTCTTAATGAGGCAACTTCTCAACCTTTATAGGTTTCATGTGATGATGCAGATCATTCCATTTTTTTTGCAAATTTATGTGATGCACTTGTTGATGAGAGACTGATATTGAGGAAGCAAAAACTATGCCAAAATGGCTATTACAGACTTTGCATGATAGCAAATTAGATGCACCTCTTTCATATCATACTCGTTCAAGCACTCATAGTGCTTCTTTTGCATCAAATTGCTATGTTATGGATGCCTCAAGTTTTTCTAATGAGAATGAGCCAATTTCATTTGATGAAGCATAAAATTTTGGAAGAAGGCCATTGGCACTAAGTGGGTATACAAGCTGAAGCATAAGCCTGATGGAACAATTGATAAGTATAAGGCTAGGTTTGTTGCAAAGGGTTATGCTCAGGAAAGAGGCATTGATTTTGATGAGACCTTTGCTCCTACATGTCGAATGACTATTGTTCGTAGCATACGTAAACTTGCAACTCATCATGGTTGGAATGTACATAAGTTGGACATTAAAACTACATTTCTAAATGGTGACTTGCATGAAGAAGTGTATGTTTTTCAACCCCGTGGCTTTGTGCAAAAAGGGAGTGAAAACGAAGTGTGCATGTTGAAAAAGGCATTATATGGTTTGAAGCAAGCACCACATGCTTGGTATGAAAAGATACATGCCTACATGATTGCACATGGTTTTGAGAAGAGTCCAACTGAGAGCACCTTATATGTTAAGCATGCAAATGATGTGCTTCTGCCCATTGTTGTCTATGTTGATGGCATGCTTCTCCCTAGTCCTATTTAGAAGCATATTGCTTATTTTAAGGTTGATTTGCAAACCTCATTTGAGATGTCTAATTTGGGGCATTTGCATCGTTATTTGGGAATTCAGCTTATGCAAGCTGATGGGGGATTAGCTTTGTGTCAAACAAAATATATTGACACATTATTGTAGTGTTTTGGCCTTGAAGACAATAAACCTATTGCCACTCCTATGGAGATAGGTTTACGATTGAGCCTTCACGATGTTGGAAATGCATCTATCAGCATGCTATTGGATGCTTGATTTACTTATGCATTAATCGGCCATATATTTAGTTTGTTGTCTCACATATGAGAAGGTTTATGCATTACCCAAGTGTCAAGCATTGGAGGTGGTTAAGCACATCTTTCACTTCTTGAGTGGTACCCGGCTACTTGGATTGTTTTATCCCAAGGGGGGATCACTACCGCCAGATTTACATTCTTTTTCTGACTCTGACTCGGTTGGTTGCTATGAGACTCATGTGTCCACCATTGGCTTTTGATTCATGCTTGGTAGTTCATGTTGTTGATATATTTAGGTATTGATGTGTGTGAACACAGTAGGACTGTCGGGCCACTTTTTTCCCTCTTTATGAGGTTTTTTTCCCATGGCTTGTATATACGCCTATTGCCCTAACGGGTAACATATCTTTGTACATTCTAGTGGTAATACATTCTGTATAGTGTGTCGTGCTCCAAGCTTCTTCTTCTTCCTTGTGTTGTTCGTGTGCTTCTGTAGACCTCGAACTTCAACAATTGGTATCAAAGCAAGTCATCGCTTCATCTAGGTCATCATTGACACCCCTCGAGTCACAATCGTAGAATCGCACGAAATTTAGTATGCATACTCAGGGTGATTGGGACATCAAAATGGCTTCGCTTTGTGTGCTTAAATAGAAATTTGAGCTCGTTTCGGCCTTCGAACGCACTATTGCAGCACTTGTGTAGGCTACTTTGTCTTTTTAAGATATATACATGTTTTGGTTCGCAAGTATAAGCGTCTCAAAGTCTGCTATAGGTTTAGCAGAACTCATCAGGGTAGTTATGTTCAACTTTTTTAGATACAATCATTTTCTACATCAAGATATTTTAGTGAGTGGCCATGGCTAAAAGTAGTGATATATTTCGTACGTTGGCTGTTGAGGATGAGTTGGGTGGTACGAATTACCCATTATGGGCTTATATGATATGTCATGTATTGGCCGCAAAAGGACTATAGAATATTGTGCAGGATGTTAAACAATGTCCTATTACACCTGCAAATATAGGTACTGAAGCTGATGCAGATGGCGTTGAAGATGACAATATTCTTCATGTTCCTGTTCGTGCTACAGTTTTCACGGCACTTACTATAGAGAAAATTCGTTGAGATGGCAGAGATGCTCAGCCACATGCATTGATAGTCTTGTCTATCAAATGTGCCATTATTCCTCACATTTGGTCTTGCAAAACAGCTAAGAATGCTTGGGACACACTTATCATATTGTACGAGGCTAGGAATGAGGCTCGTGCTGCTTACCTCCGAAAATAGTTTGAGAGTGAGCATATGAATGAAGATGATTCTATGGAAAATTTTCTAACAAAGACCAAAGACTTGAAGGAACAATTAATTTGTGTTGATGAAGTCTTGCCTGAAAGTTCACTTGTGCAGACTATTTTGAATGCTCTTCCCGATTTATACCAGATTTTTGCTTCTACTCTTCGTTTGATGATGAAAGGCAATCCAAATGCCTTAACATTTGAGGAGTTATTCTATGTTTTGTTGCAAGAAAATCAGTCTAGCAAGAATAGGTCCATTATGCATGCTACAGATCAAGCTTTCCTGACCAGTCAGAAGGGTAAATGTAAATGGAGCTCTTCTACTAGTAAGCAAAAATCTGGTAATTCTGCACAATCGAAGAAGAAAAATAGAGAAGAGAAAAAAGCAGAAAAGTAGAAATTGTTTTGCAAGTACTATAAAGCAAATGATCATGTCATAAATAATTGTTCAAAACTTGCTATAAAAGAGGCAAAAGAAAAAGAGGCTAGAATGGTTGTTGCAGACGCCTGTACACCAAAAACAAAGTCTGCTAATCTAGTGTAGAATGAAGAATGGGCGTTTACTATTGTTTGCAGTTTTGACTGTACACCAAAAACAAAGTCTGCTAATCTAGTGTAGAATGAAGAATGGTCGTTTACTGATGTTTGCAGTTTTGACCCATCCTCTCCTGAACAGTGTATATTTGTAGTAGAATCGGATGTTTGGTACTTTGATAGTGGGGAAACCAAACATATTACCTCGCATCCCAATTTGTTCACTTCACTCGAGCCTACCCTACAAGGAATACTGTCACATGCACCAACAACTCCTCTTATCCTGTCAAAGGAGTCATTCTGACTACTGCTGATGGCAGTTCTTTCACATTGTCGGATGCTCTATTTGTGTCAAGGATCAAGAAGAATCTGTTATCAATTTTAGCTTTAGCCAAGATTAGCTTGGTTGTGAAATTTGTTGATGATAGATGTACAGTTCATGATATGTCAAATAGCAACATGATTATTGCTTCTGGCATTTTATGTTGTGGGTTGTATAAGCTCATAGACTATGAAAAATGTGTGAATGATTAAGCATGTGCAGTACATGATTCTTAGGCTATGTCAGATGCAAAACTTTGGCATGCATGCTTTGGTCATCCGAATTTTGCTAGTTTGCTACACCTACAGAAATTTGAAATGGTGTCCTCTTTGCCCAAACTTGAAGCACCCGATAAACATGTTTGTGAAGGTTGTATTTTGGGCAAAATGTAGTGTTCATCCTTTCCAAAAGATGGTTTAGTTTGAACTACTAAAAAATTGCAGCTTGTACATAGTGATGTCTGTAGTCCTATGCAGACACCTTCTTTTGGAAATTATCTTTACTTCGTGACTTTCATTGATGACTTTTCCAGGCATGCATGGGTATATCCATTGAAAGAAAAGTCCAAAGTGTTTATGTGCTTCAAACAGTTTCTGGTTTTGGCTGAAAATCTATTTGTTCTGATTGAGGGGGAGAATATATCTCTTCTCACTTTAATGCATTTGTGACTGAACGTGGGATAAAACATCAATGTACAGTGTCATATATACCTCAACAGAATGGAGTTGATGAACGAAAGAATAGGTTACTCATGGACATGGCGAGGTGTATGTTCAAGAGTCAGGCTTTACTACATAGTTTTTGGCTTGAGGCTATCATGTGTGCAACATATGTACTTAACGGGTGTCCCACTAAAGCGTTGTATTCTATCACTCCATACAAGCCTTGGCATGGTCGCAAACCATCTGTTGCTCATTTGTTTGTTTTTGGTTGTCTGGCATATGCATTAGTGCCTGAACAACATCGCAAGAAATTGGATGATAAAGCTGTGAAATATATTTTTGTTGGGTACAATTCTGAAAGCAAAGGCTATCGTCTCTATCATCCACATATTAAATTCATTCTAGTTAGCCATGATGTTGTTTTTGTGGAAGATGTTATTCTTTTTATAGGTGGATAGTCTAGCGTTATTCCTAATGAGGCAACTTCTCAACCTTTACAGGTTTCATGTGATGATGCAGATCATTCTATTTCTGATGCAAATTTACATGATGCACTTGTTGATGAGAGAGTTGATATTAAGGAGGCAAAAGCTATGCCAAAATGGTTGGTGAAGACTTTGCGTGATAAAAAATTAGATGCACCTCTGTCATATCGTACTCGTTCAAGCTCTCATAGTGCCTCTTTTGCATCAGGTTGCTATGTTATGGCTGCATCTAGTCTTTGTGATGAGAATTAGCCTGTTTCGTTTGATGAAGCACAAAATTCAAAAAATTGGATGACTGCTATGCAATCTGAATATGATGCTATAATGAAAAATGGTACCTGGTCTTTATGTGACTTCCCTCCTGGCAAGAGGGTCATTGGCACTAAGTGGGTATACAAGCTTAAGCATAAGCTTGATGGAAGAGTTGACGGGTATAAGGCTAGGCTTGTTGCAAAGGGTTATGCTTAGGAAACAGGTATTGATTTTGATGAGACCTTTGCTCCCACTTGTCAAATGACTAATGTTCATAGCATCTGTGCATTTGCAGATCATCATGGTTGGAATGTACATTAGTTGGACATTAAAACTACATTTTTGAATGATGATTTTCATGAAGAAGTGTATGTCTTTCAACCCTGTGGCTTTGTGCAGAAAGGGCATGAAAGCCAAGTCTGCAGGTTAAAGAAAGCATTATATGGTTTAAAGAAAGCACCATGTGCTTGGTATGAAAAGATACATGCCTACCTGATTGCACATGGTTTTGAGAAGATTCCAACTAAAAGCACCTTATATGTTAAGCGTGCTAATGATGTGCTTGTGATCATTGTTGTGTACGTTGATGACATGCAGCTCACTAGTCCTCATGAAAAGCATATTGCTGATTTTAAGGCTGATTTGCATGCCTCATTTGAGATGTCTCGTTTGGGGCATTTGCATCATTGTTTGGATATTCAATTTATGCAAGTTGATGGTGGAATGGATTTTATCAAAAAAAAAATATTGACACGTTATTGTAGCATTTTGCCTTGAAGACTGTAAACCTATTGCCACTCCTATGGAGACAGGTTTACGATTGAGTCTTCATGATGCTGGAGATGCATTTGATGTTATTCTCTATCATTAGGCTATTGGATGCTTGATTTACTTATGCATTACTCGACCAAATATTTTGTTTGTTGTCTCACAGATGAGCACGCTCATGCATTGCCTAGGTGTCAAACATTGGTAGGCGGCTAAGTGCATCATTCACTACTTGAGTGGTACCCGACTACTTGGATTGTTTTATCCGAAGGGCGGATCACTAGCGCCAGATTTACATGCTTTTTTTTACTATGACTGGGTTGGTTGCTATGACACTCATGTACCCACTAGTGGCTTTTGCTTCATGCTTGGTAGCTCATGTATATCTTGGTTGAGCAAGAATCAGCCTAGTGTGGCCACTTTCAGTTGTGAGGCTGAGTATAGGGCAACTTTCATAGCTATTGTTCAGTGTGTGAGGCTTAGACACCTTATGAAGAATTTGGTTGTTGGTCAGTCTTCTACCACCACCATCTTCACTGACAATCAAAGCACATTGGAAAGTGCAAGGACCCCTGTGTTCCATGCCCGCACTAAGCACATTGAGGTGCATTATCATTATGTCAGGGAGAGGTTAGAGATCAGCTTGTCATACGTGCCCACATAGGAGAACATTGCAAACCTTTTCACAAAGGTTCTACCTAGGGAGAAGTTTAAAGCTTTCCGCAAAGCTTTGGGCTTACTTCCTTTTGTGGATTGATTCCACATATCTTGGCACTTCCTTATACATGAGAGCAAGCTTCTTGTTCACCGCATCACTCCGAGGGGGGATTTGTTTATATATTTTGGTAGTGATGTGTGTGAACACACTAGGACCACTGGGGCACTTTTTTCCCTCTTTAGGAGGTTTTTTTTCCCCGGCCCTAATGGGTCACTTAATTTTGTAAATTCTCTTGGTAATACATTTAGAATTGTGTGTTGTGCTCCAAGTTTCTTCTTCCTCATTGTGTTGTTTGCATGCTTCTGAAGACCTAAAACTCCAACAAAAGCTACCCTATACTGACCTCAAAAGTAGAAGTGGCCATAGTGGGATACTTCTTTCTCAACCACGATATGCATGGACTACCAAGCATGAAGAAAAAACTACTATATGGAGGCATGACTATCATAAAAACCAACACAAATCAAGTTAGAAAGAGCATGTAAATCAAGAAGTAATAATCCTCCCTTGGGATAAATCAAACCAAGATATCATGTACTAGATAAGTAGCAAAACACATGTTTCTCTGCCAATGCTTGAAACTCGGCAATATGCATAAACTTGCTCCTTTGAGAGACAACAAATTGAATATACAAGCCAAGTGATGTGTACATAAATAAGGCATCCAACAACTTGTTGATAGAGACCAAGATATGTTGATAGAAATCTTGGTTATATCAAGAAAAAAAACTTGTTGATAAAGACCTTCTCATCCAATTTCCATGTGTTATTTTCAAGCACTAATGCATATGCCAAAACACCAAAAATATGCATGTGAGCAACAAATGCCTTGCAAACATGCCAAAACGCATAAGGAATTATAGATTATAATGCCTTTGTATGACACTTGTCAAGTACATATGGAGCACACGTTATGCCCTCATACCAAAAATTATGAGGTAATGCCTTATTTTTTACCACACACCTTGCCATTTTCATAAGGGAAATATTATTTTCTCTCAAAAATGCCATTTTGTTGTGGTGAATATGGCATTGTACATTTTTGTTTTATCCCACATTCAACTAGAAATGAATTGAATTCAATATACATATACTTCCCCCCTCCCCCCAATTGGAATAGAGGGTACCCATTTTACATGTTGACACATTTTTAACCACAATCAAGGATCATTGATGCACATAAACACTTTGGATTTAGAATTTAGTGGATTGACCCATGCATGTCATGAAAAGTCATAAAGTGAAGATTGTCAAAAGATGGTATTTACATAGGACCACATACATCTTTGTGCACAAATTGCAAATTTTGTTCAGCTCTTATTGTACCATATTGTTGGTGTAGGACAACCATAAGTTAATGTTTTGGAAAAAGGTTTGAAGTCAAAGGATGAAGCAAAGACCAATATATGAAGCTTGAAGTTAGTGCATGATCAGAAAGAATGGTCTTGTATAAACATGTACACTAGACTTGTAATTAACTCACTTATACCTTTGTTATGGTTAAGAGTTTGTACATATATGCCTATATATACAAGTAGAAAGTTGGGGCATGTAAGAGAGATGATGAAACACAAGTTGTAAGAGTCATTAGACACTTTATAAGTGATGAGAATATTGATAATGAATCAGATGTAATGTTTTCCTGAATAGAATAAAAATTACGCCCGGTATTTTGCTCAGTGTTCCTTCTGTGTTTATCATCTTGTGAAATGATTTTGTACAAGTCTAAGTCCATAGTTGAGTGACCTTTGTACATATTTTCATATTCTAATTGTGATCAGGTTGAGAGAATTGAGAGTAGGAACATTTACATCTGTAAATGTGAAGAAGAGAAGATTGCAGCAGGTGCAAATTCAATGATAATGTTTTGGTCAGTTCTCACCACAGTGTAAAGTTTTGAGCAAGCAAGCACTCATTCTTTAAGTTGGAAGGTAAGCTACCTATGGCTGAAAGCATTTGAATAGACAGGTTTGAATTTAAGAGAACTATGCATTAGAAGTTATAGGTGTCAAAGCCGATTGTACAAAAGTACAGTTTCAGACATAGGTGAATTGTTTAGAGTAAATATCAACATTTACTAAACTTTTTGAGAAATGTTAAGTTAGAGAAGGTGCATTTCAAACACTGGTTGACATCTCATACAAAGTTTCATTGAAAAATTTACACATTTGATCACTCAATGAGTGAATTAGGTGCAACAGACTTTTCTGAATAGTCACTCTTCTCACAGTTAGTGCAAAGATTGGTAATCTGGCATTAGTCTTCCAAAATTGATTGAGGTTTTGAGTTGTTCTTGAGATAATGGAGCTCTAACATCAAGGATAGCTTGTTCTTTTGGAGATTAACACTCTACATCACATATTTAGGAAAGGAAGAAAGATGCATCTTACCCAAAATGTAGCCCTCACATACATGTTTGGATGTGCTTCAAGTTTATCCAAGGAGGACACCATTTGCAATCATAGAAAACTAAAAAAAAAATAGATGACCAAAATGTGCATGCCAAAGTTTTGCATCTCAGATGGCCTATGTTGCATCCTCCTATACTCACAAAGTCAAATGCCCCAACCTCAAATGCCTAATGGTATTATAGTAGTGGATTTGACACAACACTTAGATTATGAATCCATAGCATGGTCCTAGTGCAATGGTTGTGCAACTCTAATGCTCGTGTGCTAGAGAAGGGTTTCATATTCTACCTCATATGCAAGTACTCTTTCTAACCTACTTTCATGGTTGCAAGTACTCTCTCTAACCTACTTTCATGGTTGCAAGCAAGAAATATGGATTAAATTTTTAATTATAAGACCAAACCTATCAAATGTTATGTCATTGGAAGGCTCTCAACAAGATCCTTAAGGAACAGATTAAAAACTAAATGTAGAAAAATACGTTGGCAAAATGGAACACCTTTGTATAATCCTTTCTGTAACTCAATATAGGTGAGAAATACCATAAACGAGAGTGAAATGGGTAGATAATAGTTTAAGTCACGTTTCCCAAGCAATGCCTGTATAGAAAAGCTCACATATAAGGAGGAAGTTGGGTAAGAAGATGAACTTTAGGGGATTGTAGTTACATGTACTCTTCTCTTTCAAAATGAGTCAAAAATCATGTACAAATCAGTGGAGTTCACTTACATACTAATGTCCTAAACTTATGACCATTCAAAGTTGAAGTCACAAAAGCTAGAAAACTCTAATCCAATTAACCAAAACTAAATAGCTATATGCATTATTGTTGGGGATGCACATTAAGGACTCCTCTAGAACTTTTACATGGATTATTATACACCAAAGTGTTTTTTATTAACAAGAAAGTATATATGAAAAAAATTGATTGGCTTCCAAACTTCATCTCCCTTTTATAGATCTTGTTCCTCTTCTCTTTGATTTTTTTCAATGCTCCATGCAACACTCCCCCGTCCTAGTGTTTGTCATCCCTAATAGGCCCTTCTAGCATCTACTAATGGGTATGATCCATTGTTGTAGCATCATGAGAGGTTCTTCATGATCCATTGGTAGTTTATTGATTCTTGATATTGCAATCAATGGTTATAAATCCTTTACTATGCCTCAATACCCTTTTGACATGGAAATCGCAAAAATGCGAGCAAAAGTTGTTGTCATCAATGAAGAACTATGTTAGCCAAAAGTTGTAATGAACTCTTGTCTTCCAAAATATTCACAACCTATCATAATCTCCTTAACTTTCTTCTCCATTGAATTTTCCTCATTTCTCCAAGGATTTGTAGTCCAATTTTATGAACTTCAAGATCCTTCCCCATATAATTAATCTAGAATTAGCTTTTATGGGTAATTAACTAACTGTAGTGTCCTAAACCTTCAAACATGGAGACTCAAGACACAAAATATGTTAGTCATATGTGTTCATGAAGTACTCAATTGTGCCAATCTCCATTTTGTTTTCTAAGGTTTTGGGAAGTGTGTTACGGCTGCCTTCCATCTAGAGAGACCTTCGTTCACCATATTTCAATAAGCATCAAGCAATTTGTAGTGAGGATAAAATGATTTAAATTTTATCCTCAAAAGCTCAATGGCTCAATATGCTCATAAAAGGAACTTTTTACAAGGTCCACATTTAAAACAAGACCTTGAGAATTTTTCTTGAAGAAACTGTGACATATTCATGAGATCAAAAGGAATGTCTTTGTGTGACCAAATAATGTGTCCCCATAAGAACGCATACTTTAGGTGCAAGCAAAATGGATGGTGCAAACAGAAAGTATTTGAGAGTGTTCTCAAGTGGTCTAATGACAAGGATATATTCATGTTGTACAGTCTGTCATTACTTGATAGAAAATATCAAGAAATCATTTGTGTAAACCACTTCATTATTTATTTAGATAGAAAAAAGATGAAACATAAAAATCAAAATGCTAATTTCTTTTTCTGGTTTGATTGGAGGGTGTGCATGGTGTGGTAAAAAAGAAAAAAACCACTAATGATTGTGACTCCTTGGAAAGATTTACCAAGAGGTAATGTAATTGTTCCAACCAATTCATTTGATGATTGTTTTTTGTTGTTTGACCTTGTATTGTTAGAATAGATCAAGGCTTCCATATATTTAGCTCTTTCATTAGTGTTCTCCCCACTATTTTGTTCCCTATTGGAGTGGCCTTCTTGACCCATGTATTCATATTTTCCCAATTGATTTGAGCCTTTGGGATCTATTGTTTGAAAATCTTCAGGTTGAGGCTCTTAAGCTTGGCACTTGTCTTGTTCATGCCTTCTATATCTGTCTTTATTGTTATATGCACTCCACGTGGGTTGCCCTTGCATCTTTCTTCAGCCATATGGTTATGTAATCTCGTTGTACCTTGAGTCAATACTTGTGGATCCATACCCTTCTTTGTTGAAAGTGTGACCTAGCTATGGAAGATGTAGTCAATGTGGAGTTTGATGTCTAGATTCTTTGTGTTTTGCTTTGTCTTGATCAGCCATAATTCCTTCTCATCCTTTCTTTTTCTATAGTTGTATATATGGCATTGCATGGAAGAAAGATCCTTATATTTTCATTCCAACCCTTGTTTTTCTTCAAAATGGAGATGTGCATGTTTGAGCCAGATAATCTTACAGCCAATTGCTATTTCATGATGGAAAATTTTAACATTCCTCTCCTAGATTATTTCTTGTGTGTTGAGGGACATGCCTTTGAATCTCGTGGTGCTTCCTTTGGCTTTTGCACATACTTGACCTTTAATTTTCGTTGTTGGTGTTGTTGTTGTTTAGATGATGCCCTCACTTTTGAATTTAAATACATATTGTCTTTTAATTTATGGGTTGTTTGTGAGTGTTTGAGTGGTTGTAATTGTGATTTTTTCTCATTGATTGTCACCTCTCTTAAACTAATGTCTTCGTGTCCACTCTCGTAGTAAGCACTGTGAGCTGAATTGAGTATTAATGATAAGTTTGATTCTATCTTCTTAGGTTTAGTTGGATTTTTATATCTCATTTGCATCATCTCATCAATTTCTAGTCTCCATTCCTTCTTCTTTCTAATCCATTCTAGTGCTCGACCTTGATGCTATTCTCTAATGACTTGCTCCTCTATCTTTTCATTTTTTGCCCCTTGTAAAAATTATAGTATCTCGATTGTGAGAGGTTCCAAGTACCCTTTGACACAATTTCCACTAATAGATATTTGATGCAGTACAAAGGGACTAGAGCCTCTCTTTTTCAATTTCTTTGCATTTTGTTTGAGATAAATGTATAGCACGTTGTATGAAGGATGAAGGCAAAGACTGAAGCTGATGGATCAAATAAGAAAAAAAAATCCAAAGATAGATTAAAAAATCACAAAAAAAAAAGGGAACTCCCAAATACATTTTTGTAAATTTATCACGTAGGGTAGACCTTCTAATTACTCACCATTGATGTATTAATTTTGTAACCCCCAACAGCATATAAAATTTCACAATTGTATTTATTCCACTCACCTTGGTCTACCTAGATCAATAACCTAGTTAGAGTAGCTATGTAGTTAGCTTAGTACTATTTTTAACTATGTGGCCATTTTGGTGTGGATATGACCACTCAATTTTGTATAATCCTCTATGAGAGCTCATTTATATAGATTGTTTTCCATTGTGAATAAACAATCCCTCAAGAAATCTTGTAACTCTCCTTTCTTTTGCACGTTTCTCTCTTCTTCTTGCTCCTTGGAGATGGATATGATGAGTTTCGTTCCACACATTTTGAAATGTGACAAGGGGTATCTCTAACAATGAAAGAGATATAACTGACATACATTTGCAGGCATATAGAGCTCAGCTTTTCACTTGTCCTCTTAAATTTATATTCTATAATTGGCTATTTTTCTTGTTTTCCATGCCCCCAAATAAATAAGTATTTGGATTGATAATTTAGGTGCTTCAATGAACCACTTTGATGCCAATAGTTGACTCCTTTGAGCTTGAAAACTCTATAAAAAACACATTTTGATGCTATTGTCAGTGATATTTGCCTAAGTAGGTGTAGAGAATGCCTTTTGGAGTTGGTTGGAAGATGCATTTATGCTTTGAAGTGCTTGTAGATCAAGGATTTTTCAAGAAAGCTATATTTACAAGGTAAACTCTCATTTTCTTCACACGAATATTCACTCAGTGTGTTGAGAAGTGGAGTAGATAAGCTTTGGAAGAGAGAGTGCTTTGGGAAGCAAAAGGAGATCAAATAGTGCTCCAAAGAGCTGAAATTTGTGTAAAACAAGCTTCTTTTATGTTCATTTGGTTGGAATTAGCTCTTATATGCATGAAAAAGTGTGTGAGAGAGAGCTACATTAGAAAGAGAGGAGAGAACATATTTTCAAAAACTTATGTGCCTTGTATGGTAATCCTTTTTGCACAAAATTTCATACACAACATCTTTGAGGGAACTCTCTCGCACAATTTTCAAGGCAAAATTATGTGTGTAGGGAGCTACAGGCACTAAAATTCTGAAATAGTTCATTTTTCAAAAATTAGTGGTTGTTGTCCCAGTTGGATGGCCTAGTGGTTGGGCCTCTCACCTCTTGAGGCGGGGGCGAGGGTTCAATCCCTGGCAGCAACATGTAAGGGACATGTAATCTGGAAAGATGTTGCATTGTGGCTGAGTGCCACCGTTTGTCTATCCTTGCGGTAGTGTTGACCGCCGTTTAACCTAGTCTTGTAAACCCCTGTTCTTGTGGGATAAGAGGGGTCCTATGGGTACTATGCCCTTCCTTGTACAGTTGCAATTTCAAAGTTAAAGTCTGGGGGAGTAGGCCTCAGCCGAACCTCCAAAAAATAAATAAATAAAACTTAAAAAAAAAAAATAGTGGTTGTTTCTAAAGGATCTTTTCATATTCTTGGTTTGTACCCTTGAAAACCTAAAAAAGCACACAACGAACACAAAAAATCAACCAAAAAACTACAAAATTTAGGGTCATCATCTTCTTTCTTCATGGGCCATCATGTTGAGCAAGAGTCATCATGATTGCATGAGGGCATCGCGATTTCTCAGGGGCATCGAAATCGTTAGGACCATGACCATCGTGATCGAGGGATCATGAGGGCACATAGATGTCGGCCATCCCCATCGCATTAGGAGACATCACAATGGCTTTGAGCCATCGGGTTTGACAAATTGAGCATCGTGATTGAGGCATCACGATCGCCATCATATTGAGAGACATTGAGAATCACGATTAGAGACATCATGATTTTTCATAGCCATTGGGTATAGGAAATCATCTTAAGGGATATCTCCATCGTTTTGTGGGACCTCATGATTCCTAGTAGGCATTGTAATTGCTTGTTGTTGCCGAGGCCTAACAATTGCCCAAGGCCATGGTAATTGCTTTGAGACATTGGAAATCGTGTTTTTGGCATGTTCTTAATACTTTCCTTTATCTACAAGGCTATAAAGTCGAAATCGGCATGCAACATTTAGAAAAAGAGAAGCTCAAAAATTAGGGTTTTTAGTGGAGGCTTTGTACTACTGCACACCTCTCAACAACTTCAAACAATCGATGAATGATCCAACTATTCTTGGTCGACTGCACACCTAAAGGAACAACGACACTTAATATAGACACTTCAATCACTACAAAATAAAATTGGGCATTGAAAACCCTAATAAGTCCATAACTCACAAATGAAAGCTCCAAACGACTTGAAATTTGACATATGCACTTAAGATCGGGATGCACAATAGGGAAAAAAGCTAAATCTTTAAGTCAAATCTATTCAGAGGAGAGTGTGACTCAAGCGCCTACTAGATTACTCACATTTGAGAGTCCTAATCATACTAATGACATGGGAGAGTTAGGGATGGAAAATTGGGCCAATGTTGAGGAGTCAATCACCAAACCTAGTGGAAAGTCCATCTTGAATAGGATACTCTATGCGAGCAGAGGACCAACTAACTCTAAGCTCAAGCAAGTCTACCTTGTCATAGGAATAAAGCTCACCCTATGGACTATTGGATCTTCTATTGAAGAAGGACCTACCTCAATCATAGTATAAGAGATGAAAGATCTTGAAAGTGAACTTCTCATTACCTACATAAATAGAAAACAAAAGATGTATAGGAAATTGTGTGAGAAGGACAAAGAAAAACATACCTATCAAGAACAACATGTTTTCTCTCCCAAGAAGTAGGAACAAAAGGGTCAAGGAGCCTAAAATCTAGTGAACACGCTTAGGAGAAAAGAAACGTGGGGGAGAGCAATCATACATTCCCAATAATGCTAGAAGCAACAAATGGAATTGGTTTAGGAGGAGGAAATCCTCATTCTCAATTTAGACCTCAGACATGCAAATACCTCCTATCCACAAGTGATGCAACATAATGTCTTCCCTTTTCCACTCATAACACCACAAGATGTTGATAGAAGACCCTAACCTTCTCAAGTTGCCAAATGCATGAAGAATCATTATGATGGCACTTTTGATCCTTATGATCTTGTGGATGCGTTTAACAAAGTGCTCCGAGGAGAGCAAGTGAATGACTTTTTCACCCAATACAAAGATTTTGGGCTCACATTGGTGGGAACTGCCTTGACTTAGTCCCAACTATTGAACAAATGATCATTTAGAGATTTTTGTCATTCTCTAGATGAGTTTATTGGTGAGTTTTAAAAGAAAGAAATTAGACATGACACCTCTTCTTTGATCCACAACTTCAAACAACATAGTCATGTCACTGTGAGGCTTGGTGCTCATAGATTTAAGGAATATGTGGATAGACGTCTAGTTAGGAAGCTTCATTCCGAAGAAAAGTGGATTTTTCTCTTCTTGGATAGATTGTTTAGAAATAAATTGTGAGTTTTTTCTATGAAAAGTGCTTGCAAACACTTGACGAATGCTTGAAAGAGTGTACCGACTTGGAAGAAAATCCTTGTTATAGATGTAATGGAGATTCATTCATGATTTTCCTCATCCATAAAATCATCAATGTAGCACTAAAATTGAGTGAGGATTTTGCACAAATTGTGGGAAAGAGAATCTCTTCATGGATTGCCCTAAAAATCCAAGCAACGGAAAGATTTCTCAGATAAACATCATAGAGATAGTATGACTTGCATAGCCAGGCCAATACACTTCTATATGAGTGCATGTAGTGACTAGAACTCAAGTGCAACATAGAGAATTCCAAGAAGAGTTTGAGTTTATTAAACTCTCTTATGAGAATGAAGAAGAATGAAACCCTAAAATTGTAGAAAATGCCATAGACAAGTGTGAGAGTCCATTGAAAAAGAGAACCCAAGATTGGAAAGCTAGGAAAGAGAAAAGAGGAATGGAAACAAAAAAAGAGTGATTTACAAGAAAACTTTCAAAAAGAACAAGTAAAGAATAAAATGCTTAGTGGACCTCTTAGAAATCACGTGCAATCATCAGCTCAAGCGAGATTAGTTCCAAACAAACCTAGGAGGAATTAAACAAAGCAATAGGTAGGATTGGTTCTAGCGGATCTTGTGTCTGAAGGCCTACATATGTCCTTAAAGGCATATCAAGCAAGAATAGCCATAGGACCCAACTTAGAGTACCAAGAATAGTTCTCCTAGGATGATACCTAAAAAGGGAAAGATCAGCTTTGCACAAGAAAATGGTAGAGAGCTATGCTAGAATGACAAGAAAATGGTAGAGAGCTATGCTAGAATGAGTGCCCATGATCTTACCAAATTCCAAGATTTTATAGCTTCGGTTCCTATTGGAGTTAGACTTCTGCGGAAGCACGCGAACAACACAAGGAAGAAGAAGAAGCTTGGAGCACAACACACAATTTTGAATGTATTACTAGAGAATGTACAAAGATAAGTAGCCCATTAGGGCAATAGGCGTATATACAAGCCGAGGGAAAAAAACCTCCTAAAGAGGGAAAAATGTGCCCCGGTGGTCCTAATGTGTTCACACACATCACTACCTAAATATATCAACAAATCCCCCCTGGGAGTGATGCGGTGAACAAGGAGCTGGCACTCATGTATAAGGAAGTGCCAAGCTATGTGGAAATCACTCCACAAAAGGAAGTAAGCCCAAAGCTTTTCGGAAAGCTTTAAACTTCTCCTTAGGCAAAGCCTTCGTGAAAAGGTCTGCTATGTTCTCCTGCGTGGGCACATATGCCAAGCTGATCTCCCCAGCAGAGAACCTCTCCCTGACATAGTGATAATGCACCTCAATGTGCTTAGTGCGAGCATGGAACACAGGGTTCCTCGTAACTGCCAATGCGCTCTGACTGTGAGTGAAGATGGTGGTAGCAGAAGACTGGCCAACACCCAAATCAACCATAAGGCGTCTGAGCCACACACACTCAACAGTCGTTGTGAAAGCTGCCCTATACTCATCCTCACAACTGGAAGTGACCACACTAGGCTGCTTCTTGCTCAACCAAGATATACATGAGCTACCAAGCATGAAGCAAAAACCACTGGTGGACATACGAGTGTCATAGCAACCAACTCAATCCGAGTCAAAAAAAGCATGCAAATCTGGCGGCAGTGATCCCCCCTTGGGATAAAACAACCCAAGTAGCCGAGTACCACTCAAGTAGCAAAAGATGCGCTTAACCGCCTTCCAATGCGTGACTACTGGGCAATGCATAAACCTGCTCATCTGTGAGACAACAAACTGAATATCTAGCCGAGTAATACATAAATAAATCAAGCATCCAACAGCCTGCTGATAGAGAACAACATCAAATGCATCTCCAACATCATGAAGACTCAATCGTAAACCTGTCTCCATAGGAGTAGCAATAGGCTTACAGTCTTCAAGGCCAAAACGCTGCAATAATGTGTCAATATCAACAATATTTCGTTTGACACAAAGCCATCACACCATCAACTTGCATAAACTGAATGCCCAAATAGTGATGCAAATGCCCCAAATCAGACATCTCAAATGAGGCATGCAAATCAGCCTTAAAATAAGCAATATGCTTCTCAATAGGACCAGTGAGCAGCATGTCGTCAACATAGACAACAATGATCAGAAGCACATCATTAGCATGCTTAACATATAAGGTGCTTTTAGTTGGACTGTTCTCAAAACCATGTGCAATCAGATAGGCATGTATCTTCTCATACCAAGCACGTGGTGCTTGCTTTAAACCATATAATGCCTTCTTTAACCTGCACACCTGGTTTTCATGCCCTTTTTGCACAAAGCCATGGGGCTGAAAAACATACACTTCTTCATGCAAGTCACCATTCAAAAATGCTGTTTTAATGTCCAACTGATGTACATTCCAACCATGATGGGCTGCAAGTGCACAAATGCTCCGAACAATAGTCATACGGCATGTAGGTGCAAAGGTCTCATCAAAATCAATGCCTCTTTCCTGCGCATAAACCTTTGCAACAAGCCTAGCCTTATACCTGTCAACTGTACCATCAGGTTTACACTTCAGCTTGTATACCCACTTAGTGCCAATGGCCTTCTTGCCAGGAGGCAAGTCACATAAAGACCATGTACCATTCTTCATTATAGCATCATATTCAAATTGCTTCATCAAAAGAAACAGGCTCATTCTCATCACAGAGACTAGACGTAGCCATAACATAGCAATCTGATGCAAAGGAGGCACTATGAGAGCCCAAACGAGTACGATATGACAAAGGTGCATCTAATATGTTGTCACGCAAAGTTTGCACCAGCCATTTTGGCATAGTTTTTGCCTGCTCAATATCATCTCTCTCATCAACAAGTGCATCATGTAAATCTGCATCAAAAATGGAATGATCTGCATCATCATATGAAACCTGCAAAGGCTGAGAAGTTGCCTCATTAGGACCAGCACTAGACTGTCCACCTGTAAAAAGAGGCATCAAAGTATCATACATGTCTTTGGAGCTAACAAATGTCTCCTTACTACATGAAAGCAATGGCTGAATAGCATCTTCCACAAAGACAACATCACGGCTAACCATAATGCGTTTAGTCTGTGGATGATACAGGCGATAGCCTTTACTTTCAGAACTCTACCCAACAAAAATACATTTTACTGCCTTATCATCCAATTTTTTGCGATGTTGTTCAGGCACTAATGCATATGCCAAACTACAAAAAACACGCAGATGAGCAACAGATGGCTTGCGGTCATGCCAAGCCTCATATGGAGTGATAGACTGCAGCGCTTTAGTGGGACACCTGTTAAGTACATATGCTGCACACATGACAGCCTCAAGCCAGAAACTATAAGGTAAAGCCTGACTCTTGACCACACACCTCGCCATCTCCATGAGTGACCTGTTCTTCCGTTCAACAACTCCATTCTGTTGAGGTGTATACGGCACTGTACACTGGTGTTTTATCCCACGTTCAGCCAGAAATGCATTAAAATCAGAAGACATATATTCCCCCCCTCGATCAGAACGGAGGGTGCCCATTTTACATGCTGACAGATTTTCGGCCAAAACCAAAAACTGTTTGAAGCACAAAAACACTTCGAACTTTGCCTTCAATGGATATACCCATGCATGCCTGGAATAATCATCAATGAAAGTCACGAAGTAAAGATAGTTTCCAAAAGAAGGTGTCTGCATAGGACCACAGACATCACTATCAGTACTTGCAAAACAATTTCTGCTTTTCTGATTTCTTCTCATCTTTATCCTGGTTCTTCGAATGTGCAGCATTTGCAGATTTCTGCTTACTAGTAGAAGAGCTCCATTTTCCTTTGCCCTTTTGACTAGCCAGGAAAGCTTGATCTGCAACATGCATAATGAACCTGTTCTGTCTGGACTGATCTTCCTGCAACAGAACAAAAACTAACTCCTCAAATGATAAGGCATTCGGATTGCCTTTCATCATCAACCAAAGAGTAGAAGCAAAACTCTGATATGAATCAGGAAGACCATTCAGAATGGTCTGCACAAGTGAGCTATCTGGTATAACCTCATCAATAGATCAGTACAATGTGGTAAGTGTATCCCAAGCATCCTTAGCTATTCTGCAAGAGCGAATGTGAGGAATAATGGCACGTTTGACAGACAAAGCTATCAATGCATGTGCCTGGGCATCTCTGCCATCCCAACGAATCTGCTCTGCAGTAGGTGCAGCAAAAACAGAAGCACAAACAGGAATTTGCACAATATCATCTTCGACACCATCTTCATCAGCTCTAGCACCTGTATTCGTAGTACCTGTTGTTATAGGTGTAACAGGACGTTTTTCAACACCCTGCACAATGTTCCACAATCCTTTTGCAACCAATACATGTCGCATCATATAAGCCCATAATGGGTAGTTGGTACCATCCAACTTATCCTCAACAGCCAACATACGGAATACATCATTGCTTTCAGCCATGGCCGGTGACTAAAATACCTTGATGCAGAAAATTGACTGTATCTCAAAAAGTTGAACAGAACTGCCCAGACGAGTTCTGCTAGACCTGTAGCAGACTTCGAGATGCTTAAACTGGCAAACAGAAACTAGTATATACGTTTGGCACAAAAAGACAAAATAGCCTACACAAGCGCTGCGATAGTGCATTCGGAGGCTGAAACGAGCTCAGATCGCGATTTCGGCACCACAAAGCGAAGCAGTTTTTATCTCAGAAACACCCTAACTATGCTCACCAAAATTCGTACGATTCTGAGACTGCAAACGGAGGAGTGTCGATGATGCCCTAGATGAAGCGATGACCTGCTCTGATACCAATTGTTGGAGTTAGACTTCTGCGGAAGCACGCGAACAGCACAAGGAAGAAGAAGAAGCTTGGAGCACAACACACAATTCTGAATGTATTACTAGAGAATGTACAAAGATAAGTAGCCCATTAGGGCAATAGGCATATATACAAGCCGAGGGAAAAAAAACCTCCTAAAGAGGGAAAAAAGTGCCCCGACTGTCCTAGTGTGTTCACACACATCACTACCTAAATATATCAACAGTTCCAAGAATTCACCCAAAAAGTGGCACATAAAGATCCATCTGAGGTACGTGTTAGATGACATCAAGAAACTTCTCATATACCACGAGCGCCAAGAATGGAAATAGATTTAGAGGTCAAGAGAAGCATCCTCGATATGGATGAAGTTTGCCTCAAGAACTCTGGTAGAGGATTCATAAAACTAAATGGAATAAAGAGCAACATACCAATCCGCCTATCCCTGAGATAATTGTGGGACAACAAAAGGAGCATCCAAGAGGATCTTCTTATGGTGATGCTCAAAAACCTTAGTATTCACGAGGAAGACTCTTTGAGTCTACACACTATTCCTAATTGCATGGGGGAGTATGAGTCCAAGTTGGAACACAAGATAATGCCAACTATAAGAAGATGATGCATTAAAGGAAGTGAGCCAAAGCCCTCGACGATAGAAGACCTTAGGAAAATGAGAGTTTGATGCACTCTGACTTCAAAAGAATTGTTGAAAGTGAAACTGTATCTTTAGAAAAAGATAGCCGACAAGTAAAGCCATACAAAGACGCCAACTTAAACAAAACTTCCAGTCTAGCTAGTTCATGTGTGAAATCAATTCCATTAGATAAGATTGAGGAATACAATGAAGGGGATGACCTACTTGAATGAAATTGCAATTAATAGATGGACATGTAGAGCATTCTCTTGTACTTTTGGAAGGAATATTACTCTCTATGTGTGGATTTATATTTGAGCATACATTGACTAATTGTGAGTTTGAAAAGGTTGGAAATTATGAAATGGTTTTAGGAAAACATTTCATGAGATAACTCAAAGTGGTTCAAGGCTGGATAAATGCAAACTGAGAGATAGAGAACTTGAATTCGTAGATTTCCAAGAGTAATGCAGCTACAACCATGGTATTGTCCACCTGTATGCTCTTAATGTGGAGATTAAATGGCGATCTAGATAGAATTTTGATGAAGGGCTTACTAGTGCGTAATGCTCCATAAAGTTCAACATGGGCCATGCTTATATAGGTTTTACAAGTGGAGTCAGTACAAATAAACATAGTCATAACATATGAAATAATTTGCAAAATATATAATCAAGCAATATCTCTTGGACCAGATGTCATATTGTCTTGGCCCTATGGGGCGAGGGGGAATAGGCCCCATGGGCCCCATAGAAGGGGGAAAGCCCCCCTTTGCACTCCCCCCATTAAGCTTCTATGGGGAAATCACACAGTGCCACAAGGCCTTTATTTTTGCCTTGAATGGCAACCCAATGGCCATAAAGTTTATGCCCTACCTAATCTAATGACTAGGCTCACAAAAATCTTCTATTACCATCAACAATCACACATAGATCTCATCTAACTTGGAAGTTAGGGTTCCACAAATGCTGGGGCTCTCACAATGGCTTCCCCTCACAATGGAGGCTTTACAAGTTAGAATGTGTTGGATCATTTGTGGTCACTTGAGGGTGGAGTATTGAGTATATCTAACACCCCCCCTCAATCTCCACCCTGTGGTTAACTACCTCCTTGGTCCAATGCCAAGATTTAGAAAGTGTCGATTAAGTTTCTCTCTCCCAAGAGCTATGGTGAAGATGTCTGCTCCATTTTCTTTGGTTGGACAATAGCTTATCTCCATGACCTTATCGTCAATCAAATCACACACATAGTGATACAGAATTTCTATGTGCTCCATACAAACAGGATAATTGGTGATGGTCATGCAACTTTAGTTGCACAAGTCAACCATGTAGCCTCCTATCCTTATATTCTTATGTGCCATAGGGTCCTCCTCAACCATACTGCTTCACATGCTAGAACACATGTTTCATCGTACTCAGGTTCAATAGAAGATAATGCTATACTTGGTTGCTTCTTATTGATCCAAGAGAAAATCCTTGATCCTAAAGAAAATCAATATTCAAAATTCAATTTTTGGTATTAATATCTCTTGCCCAATCTTTGTCACAGTAT
This sequence comes from Ceratopteris richardii, assembly GCA_020310875.1. Taxonomy (NCBI): domain Eukaryota; kingdom Viridiplantae; phylum Streptophyta; class Polypodiopsida; order Polypodiales; family Pteridaceae; genus Ceratopteris; species Ceratopteris richardii. Next base: position 168,000,335 of record CM035407.1, read on the forward strand.
CCAACCAAAGATTATCCTTCTTCATAAAGAATACCATGATCAATGGTCCCTTTTATATACCTAAGTATGTGCATGCATGCCTTCCAATGAATTGGCAAGGCTTATTAGAGAACTTGCTTACTACTTCAACAACATAAGAGATATCTGGTTTCCTATTTGGCAAGTAGATGATACTTCCAACTAATTTGCTGTATCTTCCAATATCCATTGGAGGTGAAGAATCTTCAATAGATAATGTTTTGTTGACCTCCACAGGTGTAGATATTTCCTTGCAAGCCTCCATGTCGAATGTCTTCAATATCTCTCTTGCTTACTTTTGTTGAGAGATGAAATTCTTCCCTCCTTCTACAAAACTTCAAGGCCTAAGCAATAATGGATTAAGCCCAAGTCAATCATTTCAAATTCTAAACTCAGGCATCTCTCGTTTGTTGAAGAAGAGCATCATCATTTCCTATAATTACAAGGTCATCTACATAAAGTTCAAGAACAATTGTCTTCCCTCTTGTCTTTAGAACATACAAGTTAGCATTAAAATCACATCTTTTGAAACCTAGATCCAAGAGATATTTATCTATCTGTTGTTGTCATGCTCTAGGGGCTTGTTTTAGCCCATATAATGCCTTCTTTAGCTTACATACCTTGTTCTCCAGATGGGGAGCCTCAAACCCTAGTGACTGACACACATATACCTCCTCCTTGAGGTCTCCATTTAGGAATATTGATTTGACATCCATGTGATAGACTAGCCATTGTTATGTGAAGCCATAGCTAGTACTACTTGGATAGTAGTCATCCTTGTAGTCGGGGCAAATGATTCACAAAAGTCAATGCCTTCAGCTTGGAAGTAGAGATAGCTACCCGCTTCCAATTACTAACCATCTATTGGAATGTGTTGGGAGCAAGAAAGTCTATAGCTGCCTTGATAGTTTCTCAAGCTAGAACCAAGTAGCCATTGCTCCAGAATAACAACACAAAATGGATTTTGCCTCTAAAAGGGGAATGTATGCATTTTGTGTCATGCCCTTTGGGTTGACTGATGCTCTCACCACATTACAAAGGTTGACGTGCCATGTGCTCAAAAAGTTTCTTAAAAAATGCATGGAAGTGTATGTAGATGATCTATGCTCATACTCATAACAACAAAGGTACCATATCCCTGATTCATGGGGCAATATGGATACTTTTGACATTTTATCCACATGTTTGTAGTAATTGCTAAACCACATTATGGATTACTTACGCACTTTGAGTGGACAAAAAAATGTGAGAAATGATTCCTAGATCTCAAGAAATGGTTGAGTAGTGTTCCCATCCTGAACGCACATGATTGGAGTTGACCATTCCATGTTGATGTGGATGCATCAAACTATGCTATAGGATGTATTCTTGCACAAAATGCACCTAAGAGCAACATGTATTTCCCAATTTCCTATGCTAGCAAGAAATTGAACACAACTAAGAGAAATTCCATTGCCACGAAGTGAGAGGGTTTAGGAATTATGTATGTAGTGAAGAAGTTTTGCTACTATCTATTAAATAACAAATTCAGTTTTTTCATAGATCATGCTTTATTTTACCTAGTAATCAAGCCTTGTACTATTGGATGGTTAGTGCATTGGTTCCTACTACTAATGGAATTTAATTTTGAGGTAGTAGTAAATAGAGGAAACATTGATGTTAAAGTAGACCATTTGTTATGCCTAATCAATGATGCACCAACAACATGCATTACTGATGATTTACCAGATGCCTACCTATTCAACTTAAAAGTACTTCCCAAGTGAGGAGAAATGATAGTGCCCTTTTTATTAAAGCCTAGTTGAATTTTGACTAGCATAAGCAATGGGAACATCTATCTTGCCTTTGTATTTTGGTTTTGTAAGGACATTTCCAATAACATAATTGGAAGCATCCACATTTATATGGAAAGGTTTACACCAATTTCACAGTTTTGAGATTGGTGTAGTGCTTAATCTACACTTAAGTTCCACAAAGGCTTGCCATACTCCTCAATCCACTCAAATTTAAATAAGAAACTATATAGGAGTTTGGCTTATGATCAAATACATGTGTGTTATGTTAGTCATCAAGTGTGATTGTTACCTAAGTATATCCTAAAAACCATCAAGGAGGTTGTTCACTTGTTAGCCATGTTTGATAGATCATCATATACTCTCAAGGATTGATATAGGTATGGGTCAAGGTTTGAAGTTTGGAGCTATGTGTAATGACTTCCAACTTTTGTTTTGGGTTTAGATCAATAGTGTGCCTCCTTGTCACTCATAGAAAAAGGATCAATATCAATGTCAATGGAGATCAACATCGTAAAAGTTAATTCATGGAGATGTGAGGATTATATGAAGTTCGTGAGTGAGTGATATGCATAGATGTGAAGGTGAGAAAAATACAAGATGCCCAAACAGATACACACACACACAAGGTAGAGCCAATAGAGAGGAATGCTCGAGTATTCCATTCATCAACCTCCAAAAGTCTACCTATCTAATACAAACTCCCTCCAAAAGTCTCCAAAAATGAGTTGTCTAGTTCCTTTTATAGTTTTTTGATGAGTTTTAGGCAATTTCAATTGTATTGTCTCGCATAGTTAAAAATTAGCTCTTAATGCTAATTTGAAGGCTCAAAATAGCTCCAAGACATAGATTCTACTTAACGTCCTCAAGCTTGAGGACTCTTTGGCTTGCACTAAATGGAGCATCTATTTACAAATGTGGGATTTTCATACGATGAATTAGTGATAAAAACCATTGTTTTGTAGAAAGTTATGTGTTTATATCATAATTAAAGTATGGGACTTCCTTCATGTACTTCCTCTTCTTCTATGACTACTCTATCCTCCACTTGTTGCTCTTTCAGCTTGGCCTTGACTACCAACACTCCCCTCCCTCTCGCATTTGTCATCTCTAATAGACCTTTAGGTTTCTAAATTGTATGTGGTTAAAGAATTTCCGCTATTCGAAGGCCTCATGCTAGATCAACTTCTAATATTTTCCATTCAACTGATCTTGGAGTGTTTGGTTGTCGATTTTGATAATTCTTTGAGTATTTTAGTGTCTCAAAAGCGAATAAATACAATAAGCTTATAGGTCTAGAATTAAAAACATCTAAATGGTGTTTCGAGAATCCAGTGGCAAAAAGATCTTGAAAGGTTTGCTTGTAGCAAGCTCGGAGATACTTTGTACGACTACACCAAGTGTAGAATATTTTGAATAGTGGTGTCTTGCACATGTCGTACACAAGGTTAAAGTTACATTTTTCAAATTCAGGAGCATTTACATGTGGAGCCTTGAAAATATTGAATATGGTTAACATCATATGAAGATGTATTCACACATACAGGTAGAAATGTGTAGAAGTTTGGATAGGCGTGGGAGCTAGTGTCTGATGGTAGCAATCATATAAGTGACTATTGATGGCCCTTGTGGTGGTGTTGGATAAGGGTAGCGGAGCCAATCAAAACAATTACAGTTATTTTATACCTTGATTGCAAATGATTTCCAGCTTCATTGATGAGGAATGTTTTGTAACATGTATTGTAGATTATATGCATGGGGGCCATACTCCACATTTGCATCATTTATGGGTAGTCCAATAACTGAGTGTGCCAATGTGGTTGAAAAATTATGCCCCATCTCGCAAAAAAAAAAAGATAAGTTTTTTGACTCAAACTATGTGGTGAATGTCAATGACCTCCTCACAATCCTTTTGATCTCTATGTTATATTCTCTCAATAGAACAAAATATGGGTAATACTGTAGTTTGTCAATAACTATCGATCTTTTGGGAGCTATTTGTTGCAAATATTCAGATTTAAGTATTGTTTCCTTGAAGAGGGCTAATGCCACTTGTTGGACTTCTACCCTCACTGAGTTTGTCTTATCAATCTCTTCAATTTGATTTAATCACACTGTCCATTGAATTTGAAATACATACTGTCCTTCATTTCCTAGAATCGAGATGGCTTACCAAGAGTGGTTGTGGTCATTTCCATGGTTGCCTCAAAATTTTATACATCCTAGTGTTGGAGTCATGTGTTCTCTTCTTTTGCTGCAATAAACTGGTTGCATAGTAGTCCCATATTGCAATTGAGTTTTGCCTTTTGCTCCTCTTGTGTGCATAGATGATTTTCTAATTCTTCTATAGATTCATGATTTTGGTTTTTCATATGCATTTCTAGAGTGATGTGAGCTTCTTTTAAAGTGGTGTATATGGAGTTAAGAGAAACATTCTCAACCATTTGATATATTAATCTTGTGTCTAGAGTGAAGATGCCTATGCCTAAAAGGTCTCATTGAGTTGACGGAGTGAGGTATGCTCTTCTTTGATTTGGTTCATGCATGCAAACATTTGCATGAGTGTGTTTTTTATTCCAATTGTCGAAAAAACTTGATTGGTATTAATAGATGTTGTGTGTGGAATATGAAATGCAAGGAGGATGGGATTGGCATAGAGGAAGTGGGAATGCTGGTGAGTGGTGGTGGTGGTGGTGGATGGGGAAATGGGGATAGCGGAGTTGGAGTAGTGGGTGGAGGGGGAATTGTGAAAAGTGGTGAAATCTCGATTGGTTCTATGACGAATGCATGCATGGTGGAGACAATGAACAGTGCAACATGTGCATGGTGCCAAAAGGTGGGGTTAGAGGTGAAAGGGGGGAAATGGGGTGAATGAATTATATTCGCTCTAATAATGCATAAAGATGGAATGTATCGAGTTGTAGAAGAGGATTAGGGGTATGAGGGGAAATTTGGAAGTGAAGGTTAGGTTGTTGGTTGGGTTGTAGCTACAGGAGATGAGATGATCAGAGGCGACTGCGTAAAAATTGATGATGAGGGAGTGGTGGTTAATGGGTGATTGTTTGGGATGGGTTTCAAAGCCTCAATGGAATTCATGTGATCGAGTTTCAGTGGACATAGGAGATGAGGTAGTGATGGCAAAGGACAAAGTGTCAATAGGAGGGATGGGTGGTGGGGTGTGTCCTCAGAGTATGGAAGATTGTGAGGTATTAGGTGGTACTGGTACTTGGATTGTTGTGTATGGAGGGCTTTGCTATCAGATGCACCATGGATCATATTTTGTTTGTGGTTTGTTCATCAAGATTTGAAGGGCATCAGCAACACCCACTGCTTCTCTTAATAGGTGCATGGTCCCAATAAAGGCTTCATCAAATCCATTGTCTATTAGTTCTTACTGTAACAAGGCATGAATCCTCTCTGCATTTAATTGATTTAATGATTGTACCTCTTCCCTTCATGAAGATAATCTTTGTACCATGGCCAGTTCACCATGAGACTTTTTGCTGATGATATGAATGCATTCGTCCACAATGATCGTACCAGCTTGGAGGCGTTTTGGAGGTGTCTTGACACATTTTGTGAAGCCTCTGGATCCAAAATCAACCATTCAAAGACCGCCTTCAGAGCCATTGTTGGGATCCAACCCGACTTTACCGTTGATCATGGCTGCCAAATCATCCCCCAAGGCCAAATTTTTCGGCTTCTTGGTATTCCCTTGTGTTTTGGTATCTCATTGGAGCAACGATGGAACTGGGTCTTGGCAAAACTTGAAAGCAAGTTCAACTATTGGAGAGGTATGCAAATCAACCTTGCGGGTCGGGCAATGGTGATTAACACATTCCTCATTTCTTCTACCATTTACTTCCTTTCTTGTTGGAGACCGAGAGAGCAAGAGTTGGCCAAACTAGAGAATTCTTGTAGAAACTTCCTTTGGATGGGTGACCCAACAGGAAGGGGGTGCCTAAAATCAAATGGTCCATTTGTACTAGCCATAGGGATAGCGGGGGCCTTGGTATTCTAGATGCTACGTGCATGGCCAACAAACTCGCGACAAAATGGATGATCAAGGCGTGGTGCAATAAGGAGTCTTCCTGGGCCAAGTTGATCTTTAGAAACAAGAACGCCTTGAATTTTGTGGGTTTCCCAAACTGGAAGAGTCATGAAATTTTGACCCTCTTGTTTTCCCCAATCCTGGTTGTCCCGAAAGGCTCGACCTTGGTGCGCTTGCTATGGAACAGTTGGAATAAATTCAGAAGCTTCATAAGAATCAGTGAAGACTGGAAGTTGGCGGCCGATATTAGACAAAATGAATCCATCTAGTTTCCAATCCATGGCATCAGGAGCATGGAAACTTGGAACAATCGTCGTGCCAAGAGGCTCTCGGACAAGGGCTTCAAAAATTGGAAACATCTCTGGAAACAAGACACCAATCAATGGATCAACTTCGTGGACATTGACCCTAGTGCTAGCATTTCCTATGAAGAATGGCATATTCTTCAAAGCAGATGTCTAGCCTGGGACCGATCTAAAGTTTGTCTTCTCATGGGTCATGACTCTCCATGTCCATTGGGCCTTAAATGGCATAACGGTAATAGCCTAACAAAATTCCCGAATATCAAAGGTAGCATTGATTATGAGGGCAACCTCAACAAGAAATGGTGCCTGTCATGGACGCGACTGCGGTGGGATATGAAGTTCATGGCTATTTGGCATCCTCTTATAGAAAATAAAAAGTCTGTCCTCCTATGGAAAATTCTTCATCGAGGAATCTGGACAAATCTAAAGGCTAGCAAGATTTGTGGGGCGTCTCCTTGGTGCAAGCGGTGTTTTCGGTCCATTGAAGATGTGAGTCATGTCTTCTTTACTTGTCCCAACTCCAACAGGCTTTGGTAGATCGTTGGAAAGAAACTTAGACTCCATAAGCATATTAGCTGGAAAGAAGCTCTTCTGGGAGAAGCGATTGGGTGCTCGGCGACTCTCTGGAATGCCATCAGAGGGGAGGTCCTCTGGAAGATCTGGTGGGAAAGATGTGCGTATAACTTTGGTGACTCCCCCAAAGAGTGGTCGATTGAGAAATCCTTGTTCCTCCTGGGTAAAAGAATCTCCAACTACAAGAAATCCCCTCCTTTCAGGCATCATAAAGTGCTTTATATGATCGATAACAAACTGAAAGCCAAGTGGGCCCGACATGAGGGCTATGAGAGGGTGATTAACCTTCTTTGTAATGCCATCTAATCCTTGTAAGAACTACCCCTGCTTTGTGGGACTTGGGGGGTCCCGTGGGCACTAGTCCCCTTCACTTGTATCTTTATTTTCGTTTATTTAATTCAAGTCCGGGAGAGTAGGCTAAGGCTTAACTTACTTTATATAAAAAAAAAAAAGATAATCTTTGTAGTGCTTTAGTATAGGTTGGGCAATCGGTTGTCCTTTTTCTTCTTCTTCCTCTTCCTATTGTTGTTGTTTATCACATCTTGTTCTTCTTCTCTATCTTTCTATGAGTCTGGGTAGGTTGTTCATATTCTTATGAGAAAAAATGAGCATCCAAAAATTCAGAGTCTTGGAGGGGATCTTGTATCTTAAAATCAAATGCACATCTTACATCTTGAGTGACTGTCTCACTAATGGGAAACATAAATGTTTCTTTGGTGATGGGTGTTGCATTGGTTGTTTCTGTTTCCTCTACTATTTCTTCCCTGACAGTTTGTCCCTGAGTATGAGTAGTATTAAGGCATGAGATGTGAATGATTGAACAACATGTCATGGTCTTTTTGGTGAGGGTAGAGGGGTGGGTGATCTTTGATTTGGTTGCAAGCATAGGATAATGATATGCATTCTCTTAGTTTGATGAGAAGTGGATCCTCTGACTTCTTTGAATGTTTGTAGTTGACTATGACCAAGTGCCCTTTCCATAGATATGTCATATGCAAGACACATATACATGATCCTAGTGATTACACAAGATTCATTCAGCACTTGTTTCCTTGCCCACTTGGTATTGTCTGCGTATGGATGATCTATGGTCCAGTGGGGTAGGTCGATCTTTAATGAAGCATTTTGTGCAAGGAGTATAGATATGAACCAAATTTTCTTGTGTGGTTTGGTAATTCTATCATATCATGGGAATGCAAAATTTTGCATGCACATATCTAGTCTGGTAGACAAATTTGGAGTAATTGCTTACATATGGGTGAGCTTCAAAACTTTGCTTGTGTTCATCTCTTCAAGTATGAGTGTCTGCTTCTTAGAAGGTATATGAATACCGAACATCTTTAATGCCTCTCTGACCAATTTGTGCATGAGGTGAAATTTCTTAAGAAATTGATCAGGTAGGAGTGATGGTAAGACGAAAGTGCCTAGTATGTCTTTTTTTATTCTTGCCTACAAAGTGTGAATAAAAAATAACACTAATAGAAGTCAGACCTTGGTAGTGGTGCCACAAAACACTCATCAAGTCTAGACTTTTCCCAGATAGGGCGCAATTCATTTGAGCTATGAAATGCTTTGAACTCTTGTGAGGAGGATTGAAAATGATCCCAACGGTGGTTGAATTCTAGTTTGGATTCCCATATGTATTTGGCATCTACAAGCTAGCCTATACGACCCTAGAACCAATGTGACTTTACATGCACATATTTTGTTTAGTTGACTGGTGGGTCCTCAATGGGGATTTCTCCTTGAAAGTCGGTGAATTTTGATCGAGGGAGTAGGGGGTAGATTGGTATAGCTTGATAATTGACATGCATGGAACTATGTACAATTGTCACCATGGTTCTCATTCTATAATGTTTTTTTTTTCTTTTGCCAAGACAAAGGAAATTACATGTTAATGAAGTAGAAGACAAAGACCAATATCTTTCCAATATTGATATGAATTCCCTTACTTAGATTTTGTTCGTGCACTCTGCAATTGCATTAAAAGTGCCTATCCCCTATATGCATAGTTGGAATAATGCATGATCTCATCATGTGCATGTAATCTATGGGAATCTCATCTAGGTTAGTTACAAATATTATTGCTATGAGCATTACATGGCTTATATGTGTGTGGTTTTCTTATGGGTTATAATGAGGTTCAAACATCTTATTACCATTGAGATGAACATTGGAGACAATGATTGGATTGGGGGTTTGTATTTGTACACATGAGTGAGTGAGGTGAAGAGACTGATGTTAAAGCTTGATTATAGAGAAGCTTGGATATCCATTTTTAGATAGTGCGAGAATGAGTAGTACAAGGTCTAGATGAGTTATGTGACATGGATTCGTGTCGGGTCTAACCATAAGAGTTTAGCCTAGGGTTGTTTAGCAAAGCTAAATGGGTATGCATATTGAAGCCTGTAGGCAAGCTTTTGGAACCCATATATGAGATACATTAGGTTGTGCCTTCAAAACTTGCTTGGGCATCCAAATTTGTCAAATGATCAGTTGATTTTTGGCATAATATTTGATGATTTGTGGAACCTTTAGCCATGTGGTTGGTTGAGAACTTGGAGTTGCACCAAGGGTTCATTATCCTTTCTTGACCCAAATTTGCTTCCATTTTGAAACAACTTTCCATCTATGGTGGTTTGATACTCGATCGTCATTCCACCCTTGCATTAAATTCCTTTGTTGCATCTTTTTACAATAATTGACCATTCCTTAATAACAAAAACACAGTCTTTTGAAAAAGAAGAGGGCTCCAACACACACTTGGTTTGCTTAGGTGGGATCGAATCTTGAAGACCTATTGGCATAGGGGCACATGGTATGTACGTGGACTCGGAATAAGAAGGTTCATGGCTTCCTAATTCATTCATGAGGTCTTGTTTATTGACCTAAACCTATTTCCTCATGTTCAAATTGATAGCATGTATAAGAGGGATTTCATGTATAAGACTAGGTACTTTTGCTTCTCCTAAACATGAACTATCTACACCTCCTACACCTACAAGATATGCCTCTATTGGCTTTATTGTAAGCCCATGTTTAAGAGTGTCTAATGGGACTTGTAGTCACTCTTGAATCAGTTAGTGCTCTGATCATCTTGGTTGTAGTGCCCTATCCTAGCTCAACTGATAGTTTTTTTTAATAGTTTTGGCCTTGTCCTGACCTAGTGTCAGACCTAGTTAAAAATTAGGTTTCTAAGCTAATTTGGGGGCTCAAATGAGATCTAAAAAATATGAACATTGGTATGTAAGTAGATCTACTACTCCTCAAGGTCAGGAATCCTTGACTTGAACAAAATGCATCTTGATTTATAAAAAATGGGACTTACAATGTAGTGAAGTGGTAAAAATCAATGTTGGTTACAAATTTGTTTTGGAAAAAGAAGCTTGGCCTATTCATCAGATATGTGTTGACACCCTTGTCTGCTCAGTCTTGCTTGGCCTTCCCTATGCTCTTGCTCCCTTTGAATCATTTGTGTCATGCTTCCTTGTCGTGTCAATGCACATGGGCCTCCTTGACTACTGCCAGTGCTTGGGATTCCTTGACTAGCGGCAATGTCGCCCCCCTCTCTTGCATCTTTTTGTCCTTGACAGACCCTTGTGGTGGAGGGTGTGAGATATAGTATTGCCCACATCAACTACTAAGTCATGTTCCTCTAGGCAAAGACCTCATGCTAAGTCTGTCATCAGATGATCCCAATCCACAAGACCTAGAAAGTTTGGATGGGGCATACGTAGTTGATCTGCATGCAGAGCTTGTTCCACTCTAAATAGATGCAATAGATGCATAGGTCTAGGAATGAAGATTTTCGAGTGATATTCCCAAAACCTACTGGAGAACATGTCTTCAAATGTTTTCTTGTAACAAGCAAGCATGTATTTAATTACTCCACAACAAGCATAGATGGTCTTAACTAATGGGGTTTTGTTCATGTTGTATATGAGGTCGAAGTTGCCTTCATTAAACCCTGGTGTAGAGATGTATGATACTTTGATATTTTGAAATGTTTTGAACACCAATTTCATAAGCTTGAAGATCCTCATACACATTTTGGCTACACTATCTGGGACATTCTTTAGCCTCGGTGTTTAGTGGCATATCGTGGAGACCATATGTGAAACTATGGGTGGCCCTGTTGGTGGAGCAAAGTAGGGGTAATTGAGGCAATCAGAACATCCCTTCTTGGTTGTATACTTTGATAACAAACTTGCACCATGGTCATCGATGAGGGATTGGACAACAGCATGGATTGTACTTTATATAGGGGAGCATTGGAGTGGGTTCTCTTAATCTCTTGGTATGTCGCAAGTAACTAGGCCTGTGAGTTTGGTTGGAAAATTATCCCTCTTATGGCTCTCTCTAGGAGGTCATTAGACTGAAACTATGTTGCAAATGTAGGTGCCTCTCGAGTGATCCTTTTGACTTCTACATTATACTCAGATATAAGGACAAAATAATGCATATACTACATTTAAGAAGTGACAATGATCCTTTTGTGGGACAAGTTCTAGAAGTATTGATCGAGGAACTATTTCCTCTAGGTTTGACAGGGACTGAATCTAGATTTTGACGTGGTCATCATGTGTTCACGGGATCTCTTCTACTTGCTTTAACCATTGGGGTACATGTGCCTCATAGGAATCCTATCCTTCTTGAGTTACTTTGCCCCCTAGTATTGGTTGTATGGTGATCGTTCATAGTGTAACAACTTAGCTTGGAGTTCTTTAATCTGTTTCTGAAGGCTTTCAATTTCTTGTGTGCCCTGTGGTAGAGGGATGGCCTGAGGTACATGTGTGCTAGTGCTGGCTAGCTTCTTCTTGAGTTGCTCACATTCATCTTCCAATTTTGTATACGACTCCAAGAAGTTTGCATGATCTTCTAGTAATATTCGAATGTGTTCAGAGGGAAAAGCTTGAAACTTGGTAGGACTAATGGTTGTTCAAGGGTTTCCTTCTATGGTTGCCTCCAAATTATTCTGATTTTGATGTTGGAGACACTTTTTCTCTTCCATGGCCACTTCCAATGGTCCATTTGCTAATGTAGCAAGATCTCCATGTCTTTGATGGCTTTTGTGCCCACATTTTGTAATTTGGAATCGACGTCTTGGTGTGCCTGCTGGAGTGTGTCATACTGTGCTCATATTGTGCAGTTGTCTTCCTCCAATGACTTCACTTGGGCTTGTAAGCATTGTGATTCCTCCACAAGGATATCATTTGGCTTGTAACTACTGATAGTCACGTTATAACTCGATGGCACACTAAATCATAGTATTAATAGTATTATTTATAGATGTGGATGCCATATTTATAGGGGCAAATGTAGGGGAAAGGGAGGTGGGCATGGGAGTTGTGAATGGCATGCATGAAGGTGAAATTGGTGCTTGTGAGGTTGGTGGAGGGGGAATGGGGGATCGTGGAAGTCTAGGTGGAGGGAGTGGTGCCATGGGTGGAGAGATGTCCATGGGTCGTACAATGTAGTGCATGTTTGTTCTACCATATAGATGGGTATGGTAGGTGTCGTGCTCATGGTGGTAGTGCAAAGTGATGTGCCAAGTGGTGTAGAACTCCGTAAAGATAAAGTTGTAATGCCATCCATGAATTCTACCCAAAATTGGGGTAATGTGGTGGCGATGGAGGGGGGTCGGGGGATAGGAGCAACTATAGAAGAATGGGGATCTACAATAAAGGAACTAGTGTGTGGGGGGTTATGGGAAAACCTATACTACCTTCGGTGGGAATGTGTTTGCCAACTATGATATTTTTGAGTTGGTAGCCTATGGATGTTTCAAAGGGTTTGGTAGAGAGGACAAGACTAGATGTCCAAGAACTTGACTAATCAGAACTAGAACAAGGAACATGATAATCATTGAAACTAGAACTTTGAAAGTACTTTCTTGTTGATCATGAATCCTTGAGCTCCCAAGTTTAACATTGGAAAGATTGAGGATGTATGTGGCCAAGACCTCAGTATATAGGTGTTGAAGTTGTAGCAAGGAATGCCCAAAACCCTCAACACCTTGCATGGAAGCAAGAAGGAAAGGTCAAGAGTGACTCTCCTCTCATCCACCCCTACCTCCCACATGTTCAAGCCATTGGCAACAGCCCCATGCTTTGCCACATGCTTGAAAACAAGGAGAATAGGGAGTCAAGGATCCTAGTCCATGAGGAAAATACAAGAGAATGCAACTACTCTACTCATACAAAGGAGAGACATGCATAGGCACACACACACCACTCTCACACACTCACAAAGACAACAATACATGTAAATGTAACAAGTCTTGGAGTAAATATAGGATTCCTATGCACCATTGAGGGTATGTGCATACCCTATAACCCAACACTCTCCCTTCCCTAGACTTTGTCGTCCTCGACAAAGCTAAGAGAAGAGTATACATAACTGAACTGACCCAAGGTAGAGTAGTAGTCGAAATCTTCAAGTCTTCAAAATTTGCAAAGCTTCAAGCTGATCTTCAAATCTGCAACACTGCCAATCTTCAAGCCGTCAATCTTTTCTTCATTTTGTAAATCTTCGGTCTTCAGGGCTAGGCGGCACAATCCCCTTGGGGGGCAGTCAGCCCAGCAGACACCTTACTGCATAGTCCCATGTAGGACTGATAGAGCCTCACCCAAGAACCTGAAATTAAACATACAAAACACGAGTAGACTATTCTTGAAAAGAGGTTGAATATAACTTTTAGTTCAATTGGTAGTTTCCACTTCAGGGGACATCAAGTCCTTTTAGGATTTGCTCATCTAGAGGCAAGTCCTCATGAAGAGCTGGCCTTTTTCTCCAAATTCACAAGGTAAAGTTCAAAAGGTTAAAAGTCCTTGAGTAACAAGAACTTGTAGATTTCCATGTCTTATATATATGCCATGGCCACAATCCTTAAACATGTTATAAACAAACACATGTGTGACAAGAATCATTGAAGAACCCGAGATAAACAATGATCTTTTAATACTTCTGAGGAATGTGCATAAGAGTTCAGTAGTAAAATGAACAACCCAGAATGTTATTGAAAAGTGGATGCATAAGCACATAGAAAGCATTAATTTAGACTGTTTAAAATGTTTAGTGAAATCCTCAGTATTGGGTTAATCTCACCAACTACTACCCTTAACCTGTTTTGATTTTGGAGTCCTTGAGACCTAAAACATGAGTGAGAGAATAGACTCGATCCAAATTCCCTACCACAAGAGAGCTTCCAAAAAATTTTGTTCTCCAATTCTTTTCCTATGATAGTGAGCAGAAATTGTTTGATGCAAAGGAGAATTGGAACCGGCAAACAGAGGGCCCAAAATGGTGTGTGATCATATAAAAGTGATGTATATGAACTAGCACTCTTTTCATTCTTCAAGCATTCATGAAATGCAAACAGTTTAATCCAAAGCTATTCCTGCAAAGCATATTATTAACTATCTAGAGAAGTGAGGAAGGATCAATGCTAAATTGTGTGTGTGGTGGTCTGTAATGCATTATGAAAAATAGGCCTTAAATGAGCATTGTAAAACCAGAGAGTTTCTTCCCTAGCAAAAAACAACCACTCGAATCTTTGACTTTCAGAACAGAACTGAATCCACACAGTGTCTCTTTTTAATTAATAGCTTTACAAGGACAAAATATCCTCAAGACATCTTTCAGATAATATTGAGAAAGCAGTGAGTAAAAGACAATCACGTTTTTAACATGGAGCATAAAGAGTCCCATGCGTTCACGAAATGCCAAAAATAGAGTTCTCTCTATGTGTAGGTTTGGTCACCAACCCCCCTGGGCAGTCACAAGGTCTTGGCCAGTTTAATGCATCACAACCTATCAAACCAGATACCCCTTGGAGCAATTTCCTGCATCATTCATAAGTCAAGATGTCCTATAGAGTATCCCTATTCAGCGTCAGCCCTCAGTAGAGCCCATGTGTTATAAAGTGATTAGTTCTTCAATCCTGTTATTTCCAAAAAATACTCCACATGCATTTCTAGCATTTCTAGTCAACAATGCATATGATCTTCCCATTGAGTAATCATAATATCATTCTTACATTTGGGAGGGAAAGTAGAACTACCCAACTCCCTCTGATCAGTGCCTAGCTATACTGAAAAGCTCCAGATCACAGGTCTAAATAAACACAACAGTTCCCTTCAATCAGAAAAAACGGTCTGCAGTACAAGCGATTCCACTCATCATTAAAGTCCATTGGAATGAAGTACCTCCGCACAATGACTGAACATAGGAGGAACTCGAAATAACAATAGATAACTTTTAGCATTCCCAAATATCTCATAAAAATGTAAACAGTTAAAAGTAGAGTTCCTACCCAGTATTCTAGAAATTCACACATTATTCCTGTATGGGAATCACAAAAACTCACAAACTAAGTTGCACTCCAAAGGATATGCATGGACGATTATCAAGAGGTGTTCAAATTATTATGAGATGATTATTGTCAGTCAACACAACTAGTAAGTGAGCAATATGATCAACATTGAGGCTTTGTGTCTCTTGGTTGCATAGAGACCAACAACAATTCCAAAAAACTAGGAGTCATTATCGACCTTCCCTTGAACCTGCAAAACTCACAACCATTACAACCCTTACACATCATAGTCTTGATTATCCCAACTCAAATCTTGTAGTTGTTATATAATTGGGCATGTCAACAAGTTTTAGTGGTGCAACATAGGAACGTTTCGTCATGCACTTTTTTATGAATCCCAAAGGCAAGAGAACGAAATCAGTTTCACTAATATCCCTGTCCAGAGGCCATTTATGTACGACTTCCCCACACAATGTGATGTGCATACAAACTCAAATAACCGATTAGAAAGCCTGTTATCGAAGTGCTAAGAGTTCCCAAAGAGCATCAATTTAAATATTAATTTTATGCCTTTGACAAGAAGAATGATCGTGACACCTCTGATTACTTATCCAACAGTTTCAATGGTCCCTAAAATTCTAGCAATATCCTCAGCATGAATGTGAAGTGTGAATAAGGTAGGGAAAATGCAACTGACCTGAGAGGAAACAAATAGCGATACAACAAAATCCACAATTACCATATTAAGTAAGGTTAGATGATTTATTAGAAAAAGTGAGAAGATGAGGCTCCTCATAGACAATTATTCATATCTCAACCTTATAGTCAACCAGACTTCCAAGTGGGTCCCAGAAGATCCCTTGTTCAGCTTGTAGGAAGCCACATGTGAAACAACATAGGCCGACCCAGGTTAACAAAGACGGTAATACAAAAAGCATCATAGTAGTTCAATCTTTTCAGCCCAAAATATTGCAAAGGACACCATAATGAAGGGACAAACCTCTAGCCATAGTGGATATCCGCACTGTGGAAGTTTTATCGTATTAGGCCTATGATATTTTTTAACAAAATGGTATTCCTTCACATTGCCCCACTGAACAAGAAAAATTTACTGTCGAAGGCAAGGTCTAAGGCACATAATCCCACCCATTAGCAAAAAAGAGAGCTTTGGTTGAGATGAGTTGGGCACCAATCAGAGGGACACCCTGGATGGACCAACCCTCTTTAACTTCAGCAAGTCATAAATTCTAAGATTTTGCAACCCCAAAAGTGAAAATGATGAAGAAGGAGCCTGGGGTGAATTCGCCATAGCTATGAGTGGGTCGAAATGAATGTTGGAGAAACACTCACTAATTGGACATATATTTGAAGGTCAAAGCTATAGAAGAAAACCATATGCCTATGTGAAGGGACAAATTCACAAGTGTATTATATTTGTAAAGTTAGTTCACCTTAGTTCTAGAAGTTTTTTAAAAAGTCACGGGAATGAGTAAATCCATATAAGTTAGTTTGTATCAACTGACGCGAGAGAGAGAGAAGAAGAAAGACAATGAGAAAGTGAGTTAGTACTCATTTTGTATGACTGAGAGTAGTCGAGCTTCTCTGCGTGAGAAAGCACCTGTAAACTTCTGAGTTTTCATAGCTATGAGAAGAAATATTTAATGTTTTGTGTATGAGACTCTCTCCATCATCTCCATGCTTGTCTACTGTGTGATGAAGTTAAACGTTCAAGTTTTTCAAGCAAGTTGATGCATGGCATCGAATCTTGGCTGATAAGTCATTGTTTTCATTCTCTGTGTGTTACCTGTTGTTGAATCTTCTAAAACATGAAGTTTGTGGAGCAACTCGATGCCTGGCATTGAGTTTCAGCATAAAGTCGATGCCTGCCATCGACTTCCCACATAAAGTGGTCTTGTTCATGTGTGTGTAAAAGAGGCTAATTTTGGTGCTGAAAAAGTGGCTGAAAAAGCTCAAAGTCGATGCCCAACATCGACTTTTGGTTGCAAGTCGATGCTAGGCATCGAATTTTTATTTTTAGATAGCGAAATTTACTAAAACAGGCAAAATTTCCAATTTTGGAAGGTCATACAGGGTCATCTTGTGAGGGCCATAACTTGAGTTCTAGAGATCCGTATCATGCATATGATAGCTTGTTGGAAAGCTCTACTCGTCTAGCTTTAGGCTGTAAAAGATCTTGGAGAAATAATATTTGAGCTAAGAGAAATTAGCAAAATACTGAAGGTATGTCATTTCATTGACTAGAAAAATCTGAAGAAGCAAAGTTCTTGGTTTCGGCTATCATTTCTCAAAGTTTGGAGTGGCAATGAGTTAATGGTGACCATAGAGGTGTTCTAGTGTCACATTAATTCATTCCTTGTGGTGTTTTACACATCAACAAGTGGTATCAGAGCAGAAAGGTCCTAAAGAGCAAAAGGCGACAAAGGTACGAGAAGTTTTGGAAAGTTTTCCATTAAAGGTTGAAAGGTGAAGCATTTGAAGAAACAAGGCATCAAAAGGTTACTTCAAAAGTTTCCTCATACACAAAGAACTCCAAAAGGTATTATCCTTTATCCTTTAAGCTCACAGGTTGCACCAGAAGGAAAGGAGTATGGCAGATCATATCTCCATTGACAAACTGGACAAAGATAATTACCCCGCATGGGTAATGAGAATGGAAGCCTTACTTATGAGTAAGGATCTCATGGTATATGTAACAGGTGAATAAGAGAAGCCAGTATTTGAAGATGAAAGCCGGCCAAAGAAAGAAGAACTTGATGCTTTAAAGCATTGGCAGAAGAAGGATGCAAGTGCAAAAGCCTACATCTACAATACAATCTCATATCATTTTCTACCACACATCAGAGGATTGGAATCATCCGAAGATATATGGAATGCATTGGAATATCATTTCCAAAGTACTACCAAAGCAAGGAAAGCAAGTCTATTGTCAGAGTTTACAACATTCAAGAAGAAGCCAAGTCAAAGTATTAGTGATTATGTCACTAAGATGAAGGATCTAGCAGATAGTCTTGGATCCATAGATGAAGATGTTGAAGATCACAGATTGATTGCTCAACTACTTGCAGGTTTGAGAGGAGATGAAAGGTGGAAATCTTTTGTCTTATCAATAGAACTTTCACTAAATCATTATGTTCCAGATTTGAACCAGTTGCTTGGTTTGATGCTCACATTTGAGCAAGACTTGAAGGGAGATGGAGATAAAGGGCAAAGTTCTGCAATGTACATGAAGAACAAGAAGAAAGGAGATAAAGGTAAAGCAAAGTATGAAGAGGAGTCGAGTTCTCAAGTTTATTATGCAAGAGGTAAAGGCACTGGCAGAGGAAGACCAAGATGTTTTGGAAGAGGAAGAGGTAATCAAAATAACAACAAGAAGGCTTGCTGAATCTGTGGATTGAGTAATCATTTGGCTCATGACTGTTGGCACAACCAAGGATCAAACCAGAATCAAAACAATAATAACAAAGGTCGAGGTGGAAGATACCAAAGTAATTTTCAAAGAGGTAGACAAAATCCAAGAGGAGGCTATGGTAGAAGTGGAGGAAGAAGTTGGGGACAAAATCAATCCTACAACACCACCTAATACAACTATGCAAATGACACACAAAATGAAAGTCATACATCATTGATGATGAATTTAATGAGCACATCAGATAAAGAAGACCGAAAGGTATTTTACATTGACTCTGGATGTTCTAATCATTTGTCAGGAAACATATAATTGATGTCAGAATCGGAAAAAGGCATTTCTAGTCATAGTGTTCAAACAGGTGATAATACAAGACACAGTGTACATTCAATTGGAAAAGTGAAATGCAAGAGTGGAGGAGATTTGCTAACCAATGTTTTTTATGTTCCTACAATACCTAAAAACTTGATTAGTGTGGGACAGATAGTTGAAAAAGGTTTTCAAGTCAGGTTTACAAATGAAGGAGTATGTGTGGAAGATCCAGAGAATGGATATAATCAGATTGTCTCTGGTAAGAAAGAAGGTAGACTCTTTACTTTAAGAGTACAAGGGAACATTGGTCAAGCTTTGCTCACACATGGTGAAGGAGTGATTACAGAACTTGATCTTTGGCATAAGAGATTAGGTCGTTTCAATGAAAGAGGAATTAAAGCTATGGTTGCTAATCAGTCTGTGCTAGGACTACCAAATGTGCAGAGTCAACATATGGTTTATAAATGTGAAGCATGTCAAATGGGTAAAGCACACAGGTTACCATTTCAGAAGAAAGGATTCAAACATGATGGATTACTAGAGCTCATTCATACAGATGTATGGGGTCCAACAAAAGAAGGATCTATCAGTGGCTCAAGGTAATATGTTCTTTTCATTGATGATGCTACAAGATGGATAACATTATATGTTTTGAAGGAAAGATCAGAAGTGTTTGGAGCCTTCAAGCATTTTCATGCATATGCAGAGAGAGTCACAGGTCAAAAGCTTAAGAGACTGAGGTCTGATGGAGGGGGAGAATACTTCTCCCAAGAGTTCAATGATTATCTTTGGAATGCAGGTATTAAGAGGGAAATAATCTGCATGTATACACCACAACAAAATGGTGTAGCAGAAAGAAGGAACATGACTTTGGTTGAGTTTGCTAGAGCTATGCTGAAGGAGAAGAATTGTCCAAATTATCTTTGGGCTGAGGCTGTAAATACAACTACATATCTTGTGAATAGATTACCATGTGCAGCTCTCAATGGAATGATTCCATATGAAGCTT
The DNA here is from genome assembly GCA_020310875.1 of Ceratopteris richardii. Classification (NCBI taxonomy): domain Eukaryota; kingdom Viridiplantae; phylum Streptophyta; class Polypodiopsida; order Polypodiales; family Pteridaceae; genus Ceratopteris; species Ceratopteris richardii. The sequence goes on from CM035407.1 coordinate 168,020,137, forward strand.
GGTGGGGTAAGAAACCGACACTAGATCATTGTAGAGTGTTTGGATCAATTGCATATGCTTATGTGCCATCACAACTTAGACATAAACTTGAATCAAAGGCAGAAAGATATGTGTTCATTGGTTATGATGAAAAGCAGATGGGTTACAGATTGTGGAATCCTCTAACCAAACAATTTCTTGTTTCTAGAGATGTTACATTTGATGAACAGAAAGGTTGGTATGCAGATCAAAGTCATACAACTGAAGAATTTGAAGAAGAGGTAAGAAGATGTGAGAAAGGAAAATCAATTGTGCAGGTAAATAGAGATGAAGACTATATGCAAGCAAGTACATCCAGAAGTGGATTAACAAGAAGGAATGAAGAAGCTGCTATATTTGATGAAGAAGTGTATCCAGACACATATGAAGAATGTGAACCAAGGAGGTCAAGTAGGACAAGAAGACAACCAGAAAGGTATTCTTATGATACTTCTTACATAACTCAAAAGAACTATGCATATATGGTCAAAGATGATGAAGAACCTCATAACTATGATGAAGCTAAAGGTAAGAAGCAATGGGAAGAAGCAATGAAGGAAGAGTTCAATGCACTAGAGGAGAACAAGACATGGGAACTTGTTCCTAAACCAAATGGTAAGAAAGTAATTGGAAATAAATGGGTTTATAAAGTGAAGAAGCTTGCAGATGGAAGTATAGCCAGATACAAGGCTAGGCTGGTGGTGAAAGGCTATGCCCAAACCTATGGCATAGATTATGATGAGACATTCAATTCTGTAGCTAAGATGTCTACTATAAGGACAATCATTGCTATTGCAGCTTCAAAAGGATGGATCCTAAGTCAATTGGATATAAAGAATGCATTCTTGAATGGATACATATCAGATGAGGTATACATGGAACAACCTCAAGGATTTATAGATTCCAGGTATCCAAATTTTGTTTGCAGGTTGAGAAGAGCATTGTATGGATTGAAGCAAGCTCCAAGAGCATGGAACTATAGATTGGTGAAGTATCTCAATGATCTTGGATATCAAAGTTCAAAAGCAGATCCAAGTCTACTTATCAAAAGAACACAGGAAGGTACAATCCACATTTGTATTTATGTAGATGACATTATAATCACAGGTACTTCAGACGAAGGAATCAAGGAGGTGAAGAGATTACTTGAAAAAGAATTCAAGATCAGTGATCTAGGAAAGTTGTCATACTTTCTTGGAATGGAAGTTACTTATACAGATCATGGCATATATGTATCACAAGAAAGGTATCTTATGAATCTATTGAAGAAGTTTGATATGGAAAATTGTAGAGAAGCTTCAACTCCACTTGAAGTTAATCACAAGCTCAGTAAATATGATGGTGAAAAATACAAAGATATGAGGAAGTATCAATCTCTTGTGGGTAGTTTGATTTATGCTACACTAACAAGACCTGATCTTAGTTATGTAGTGGGAGTTTTATCACAGTTCATGCATTGTCCAAAGGACCCACATTGGGTTGCAGGTCAAAGACTTCTCAGATATATCAAAGGAACTATAAAGGAAGGATTATATTATCCTTTTACATCAGATTTGAAGTTGAGAGCCTACAGTGACTCAGACTGGGCAGGTAACCAGGATGACAGAAGATCAACTCATGGTTACATGATATACATTGGTGATAAGCTTGTAAGTTGGTGTTCAAAGAAACAACATACAGTAGCATTATCATCAACTGAAGCAGAGTACAAAGGACTTGTGGAAGCAGCTAAGGAGGTCATATGGATGCAGACATTGTTCAAGAGCTTAGGCATTGATCAAGGTACACCTACAATACATGGAGATAATATGAGTTCACTTTATCTTGCAGCAAATCCAGTATTTCATGCAAGAACAAAGCACATAGAGATACATTATCATTTTCTCAGAGAAAAGGTAATGGAGAAGGAGATTGAAGTGGAGTACATTTCTATTAAAGATCAGATAGCAGACATAATGACAAAGAGCTTGGATGGTGTGAAGACTAGCAGATTCAAAAGCATGGCAAGAGTAAAAGAAAAGAAGATGATATGAAGAAACAGGGAATGCCAATTAGTGATTGAGGGGGAGCTGTTGGAGAAGCACTCACTAATTGGACATATATTTGAAGGTCAAAGCTTTAGAAGAAAACCATATGCCTATGTGAAGGGACAAATTCACAAGTGTATTATATTTGTAAAGTTAGTTCACTTTAGTTCTAGAAGTTTTTAAAAAAGTCACGGGAATGAGAAAATCTATATAAGTTAGTTTGTATCAACTGACGCGAGAGAGAGAAAAGAAGAAATACAATGAGAAAGTGAGTAAGTACTCATTTTGTATGACTGAGAGTAGTCCAGCTTCTCTGCATGAGAAAGCACCTGTAAATTTCTGAGTTTTCATAGCTATGAGAAGAAATAGTTAATGTTCTATGTATGAGACTCTCTCCATCATCTCCATGCTTGCCTACTGCGTGATGAAGTTAAAAGTTCAAGTTTTTCAAGCAAGTCGATGCCTGGCATCAAATCTTGGCTGATAAGTCATTGTTTTCATTCTCTGTGTGTTACCTATTGTTGAATCTTCTAAACATGAAATTTGTGGAGCAACTCGATGCCTGGCATCGAGTTTCAACATAAAGTCGATGCCTGGCATTGACTTCCCACATAAAGTGGTCTTGCTCATGTGTGTGTAAAAGAGACTAATTCTGGTGCTAAAAAAGTGGTTGAAAAAGCTCAAAAAGTCGATGTCGGGCATCAACTTTTGGTTGCAAGTCGATGCTAGGCATCGAATTTTTATTTTTAGACAGCGAAATTTACTAAAACAGGCAAAATTTCCAATTTTGGAAGGTCATACAGGGTCATCTTGTGAGGGCCATAACTTGAGTTCTAGAGATCCCTTTCATGCATATGATAGCTTGTTGGAAAGCTCTACTCTTCTAGTTTCAGCCTATAAAAGATCTTGGAGAAATAATATTTGAGCTAAGAGCAATTAGCAAAATACTGAAGGTATGTCATTTCAGTGACTAGAAAAATATGAAGAAGCAAAGTTCTTGGTTTCGGCTATCATTTCTCAAAGTTTGGAGTGGCAATGAGTTAATGGTGACCATAGAGGTGTTCTAGTGTCACATTAATTCATTTCTTGTGGTGTTTTACACATCAACAATGAAGACCAAGGCAACAACGTGCAAAGCAAGTCGGACTATCCATGTGTCCAGGTCATGCACAATGTTTCTGGTCTATAAGGAAGTCGAGACACAAATCATGGAGCCCCTTAGCAGAACAACCCACCAAGATTATAGACTGAACATCTCAAAGATGTGATGAATGTGGGGTGCACAACCTCAAACCTGCCATGAAAACTCTTCAAGGATGAGGAAGCCAGAAGATGCTCAACCCCAGCGTGACCTACAAAGAGCATGAGCAGACCTCCTTCAACATAATGATAGGAGCGAGAAGAGGCACGAACAGAATAGGTAGGTGGGGCTCGACTGGGTAGTGTGCGATGATGAAAAGCTAGCGACAGTTCGATCTTGACAGAGGTTGGAGATGGGGCACTCTACCACCATTAGAGCTCCGCCCAACAGTAGACACCACCGAAATGCATGCCAACCAAGAGTATAGATTAGTACGACTGCAGGTATTGAGAGGCAACCCCAGTGTTCCCACAGCAAGATCTTGCCAATGGGAGAAGATAGATACCAGGGAAGGTGTGCACCGCCTTAGCAACCGACACGGAGAATAACACCCACCATAGCAGGAATCGAGGAGCAAGAAGGTGAAGTCGCAGCCGAAAGGTCAAGGGCCAAGCAATGGCCAACGGAGCTGCAAGGAAGTGATCAGAGTGCTACCCCTCTGAGGGAGGAACAAGAGATGCCCCAGGAGAGCAGAGCTCTCGCCTCGTGGCATGGGGAACAATGATACAGAGTGGACACAAATGAGCCCTCGACAGGGAGCTGCCCACGCAGGCCCTATGGACAAGCAAAAGTTCAATGAACCAGGGCAGGGAGAAATGAATACTCACCTAACCGACTTAACTTCGAAATAGAACGTGGGTACTGGGCATGGGAGTCGACCTTAGAGAGTGATGTGAGAGCATCCAAAGATGCAAGCCTCAAAAATACGCGGGATGAACGAATTTACAAAAAGAAGATTTACCAACTCCTCAAGATTCATGCAATATTTATTGATCCTTTGTGTGTGATGGAAAGTATCCAATGAGGAGGTCGTTCAAACACTAAGTTACCGCTACCGTAAATCTTCTCTTCCCTTAACTGCTTCGAATTTTGATGTTCTAAAAATTGAAAAGAGGGAAAGATAAGAGAGAGAATAGTCTATCCCTCTTCCCAAGAATATCACTCCAAAAGAGGTGACTGAGATGGAGAGTGATGCTTTGAGTGAGTGTGAGAGAGTGGGTATATGTGAAGAATTGAGAGAGAGAAGAGGGTAGGGGTGTTTTTATGCATCAAACAGAAATGAACTAAAACTACATTACAAAAACAAGAAAATGGGAGGCAAATGGCCGAAAGGAAGGGTGAAAGTGCCATGCACAAACTCAAATCATACGTAATTGAGCAAAAAATTTGCAACACAATAATTTACCACATGTTGTTGAGCTCTCCAAGTGATGAAAGGCCGATCATCCCTGACAACGGCGCCAAAAAGTGTTGAGGTTGTAGCAAGGAATGCCCAAAACCCTCACCACCTTGCATGGAAGCAAGAAGGAAAGCTCAAGAGTGACTCTCCTCTCATCCACACCTACCTCCCACATGTTCAAGCCATTGGCAACAGCCCCATGCTTTGCCACATGCTTGAAAACAAGGAGAATAGGGAGTCAAGAATCCTAGTCCATGAGGAAAATACAAGAGAATGCAACTACTCTACTCATACAAAGGAGAGACATGCATAGGCACACACACACCACTCTCACACACTCACAAAGACAACAATACATGTAAATGTAACAAGTCTTGGAGTAAATGAGAACCTCTTCCATTGATAAGAGATATTACATGAGAGCACGTCGACCAAAAGCTCCCCTCTTTACAAAAATGAGCTTCTATTTATAGGCTAAGCTCTATTCCCCATGCGCCTCTTTGAAAAGTAAAAAAGGTGATTCTCTCTCTAACTGCCAATCTTCTAGGATATTCTAAATCTCTTTTTGTAACAACCAAATCCCAAGAAACTCCATGCGTGGGATTTTTACGTAGAATTGTCCTAGAAGAGCCAATAGTGAGAGATTCTCTAGTCTACTATACTATAGTATGAGAAAATATCAAAAAGTGATTGTTGGAGAGTGTTCACATGTGACACTCAAGTATATACAAAGAGAGTTATTTTCATGGTTTAGAGAGGGTTCCTATGCACCATTGAGGGTATGTGCATACCCTATAACCCAACAATAGGTGTCAAAGGTGGTGCTCAAGGGTGGTTACAAATTGATGGAATTGTTGTTGATGTAAGCAATTTGGAACAAGACCTCTACTTATTAGAATCAAGCAAGTGGAAAATCAACCTTAGGGTTTTTGCATGTTCTATATGTGATGGTAGCATTAGGTCCTCTGGATTTTGAACGAATCATGAGCCATAGAAATTCATGAAAAATCTAACATTCAATTAGGTTTCCTCTGTGTCCATGACACTTTCAAGTATATGTATGATCTAAGTTTTCCACTCAAAAGGCCATCCAAAAACAAAGGCACTTGCTTCGGCTTAGTTGGTAGTCTGGGGTTGGCCATCTCTCCATGTACTACTTAAACCTCTGTTTTGCTAGTCTCCTAGTCTCTTCGAGAGTTTTCTTCAAGTTGTGGGTTAAGCACGAGGTATTATGTCTAATTGCACTCTTGGAGACCTCAGTGATGAATGCAATAATCAATTGTGAGATCTCTTGGTAGTTACCTCAATTTAATGGTCGGAGATATGCAAGGATCATAACTTTCAAGGTTAACCCAAATGCATCATACTAAGTGAACAAGTCTTCCATCCATTCAACTCTCAATACTTGCTTGAATTCAGCCACATGATCATATGGATCCCTTGTGCAGTGAAAGTAGTTCTTCATGGTTTTTACTACCTATGAGGGTCTCAATATTATAGAGTGCTCTCTTTGCCTTGGTAGGGGGAATTCTTTCTTAATGTGCTCTATCCCTTATTCTAGCTAGATATACACTCATCTATTTGTGAGATGCCAAAGTTTTGTGTAATGGAAATACCTTTTAAGCCTACAAAAGATGGGTTTGCTTATTGTAATCCGAGACTATATACATCCTCTCTGGGTCATGAGCTAGATAATTTGCTTTTCTCGAGTTGTCTGGGTCCTTAAATTCATACATCAGAAACTCATTCTTGGTGCGAGTTTTGGTTGATCTAAATTTCCAAAAGGCTTCTTCTATAGACTCGTTTGCATATGATTCTATTGTAGCATTATCTTGAGGTATTTTGGTTGTATTTATGATCCTTGTTAGCATGGATTTTCCTCTAGGCACACTTGATCCCTCTTTTGGATCATCATGCTTAGGATCTCGCACCTTTGACTAAGGAAGAATCATCCCAAAGTCATCACTCCTGTTAGGAAAACTAGTAACTATGTACATAGTTCCTTGCTTATCTATGTATCATCCATTCTCGAACTTGACCACTAGGTGATCTATTCTATGAGGGTGCTCATTACTTCTTAGTTGGAACACCGATCTCCACAATCCTAATTGGTTGGTAGGAATATATTATAGTTGTGTTTTATATGGTCCTTTTGGAACTTCTAAGTACCCTTGTACTAGTTTGGATCTATCCATACTATAGGAGCTATCTAACTTGCTAGTTCTGAACTCAGGTTTGACTGATGGATACCTAATTGTTTTGACCAAGACTTGAAGTGCAATTGACACTAGGTTTGGAGGACAAGATTTGCCAATCCACTCTGCCAAGATACTTACCTGATCTCAAGTTCATTAATTTTCTTATCCCTATCTCTTGACTGATTCTTTCTCTTGAATGGTTCTTTGATTCTCAATCACTTGTTCTTTGTTTAACTGATATTTTTTTGGTTTGTCTTTATGCAATTTCATTAGGAATAACTTGTGCATCTTGAATTTATCGTTTCTTTGTCTATTCATGTTCTTTCCTTTCAGTTTTTAATTGTTGCGATGATTTCTAACCCTATGGCTACATCATTAGCCTATGTTAAAATTTACCAAGGGGGTTTGGTATTTGTTGAACTAAATTGCCCCCACACTCAAGATGACATCCAAGCTTTCTTTGACACTTAAAGGCCTTAAATGAAAGCTAGAACTTGGAAAACCACCAAAAAAGCATTAATTTTGACCCAAAAATCAACTTTTTATTTTCAAAAAAATATTGTATTTGTCTGTCTATCATGATAGGTTGGTTTCTCATGAGAGAGGGGGTTTCTTCCGATACATTGTGTTGTCATGATAGATAGGATCTATCATGATAGAGGGGCTATGTAGGGATTGGTTTGTTGAGACCCACGTGGTCTATCATGATAGATGGGTTTGTTGAGGAGTCCATCTATCATGATAGAGTTTTCTATCATGATAGATGATGATGTGTCATGCTTTTGTCCTATCACAATAGAGGGTCTCCATCACTATAGATGGGTCTATCATGCGGGAACTTTGTCATGATAAGACAATCTATTATGACAGGGGGGCATGTCATGATAGAGGGATTCTCCATTGGATCGGTTTATCATGATAGAGATACCTTGTCACGATATATGGGGTTTATCATGATAGAAATTTGTGTATGCAAGAAAATTAGGGGAACTGAGAGGACAGTGGGTATATGGTAGGGAAAGTGAAAATTTAGCAAAGATGGAGATGGTCTAGAAGGGATGAATGGAGACCATGTCTCTTCTATGCTCTCTTACCACCACACACTCACCCTGGAGTAGTGCTCCTTGAAAATAATGATGCCAAAATTTGGTGTCACTCATAGAAGAATGCTGACTATCAATATGGATGGAGATCCATCTTGTAATTGTAAATCCATGGAGACATGGGTGATATGAAGATCGTGAGCAAGTGATGTGCATGGATTAATGGTATACACACACACACACACACACACACACACACACACACACATATATATATATATATATATATATATATATATATATATATATATATATATATATATATATATATATATATATATATATATATATATATAACGAATGTATGCATGTATTTACTCTCTCCCGTATTGAATCCAAAAATCTATTGATCAAAAAGCTAAAGAAAAAATAACATGTTTAAGATCCTCCTATAGTCCAAAAATGATAATGTTTGACAAAAGTGATTCTTTTTTTGTCTGATATCTCTTTATATTTTAAAACAATGAATGTAAAATTGAAGAAGAGCCCTCCTCATGGTATTAGACATCTTTGGTACATTTTCTAGATTTTATGGGAGTCCCAATCTATGTACTTTTAACAAAAAAACTAATGGGATGAAAATTTTAATTTGAAAAAGGCTCCAAATTTGAGTATCAACAATAATTTGTGATTCATTTGAAGAAATATTTGTCATTTGAAGCAATGGGGGAGTTGTTTGTCAAAAAATTTGCAACCTCACCTTTTTTTGCCCTTTTCTAGTCTATTTTTTAGATTTTATGGTAGGTTTAAGCAATACATAGGTGAATTATTTCGTGTACTAGGCTAATATTAAGTCTTATGATCCTTTCATATTGTTTCAATGGAGTTATTTGTTGTTTCTCAAATAAAAATAAAATTGTGTGTATGCAGTAGAATCGGGAATCCCTCATCTACATGAAATAGGCATCTTCTATCATATTTCAAGCTATAGAAATTCTTCACCTTGTATATGATCCTATTTATCAAGTTAAATAATGCCATTTTCATATTTCTATAAATAAATTATCACCAAATCAAAATTTCAACCTGCCAGAAGTAAGTTTTCCATTAGCACCTGAAAGGATTATGTGTTTTGACATATTCTTCTATATGCCTGGATAGATATTTGATAAATCCTTGATCATAATGGGATTTTGATCTATATACTCCATGTATTCGACAACTTGCATTTTTTACAAAGTTTATTAATAACTTGTTGTTGTCCTTTATGCTACATGAAGGAGAGTAGTAATCCCTAATCAAACATGTTGGTGACATTATATAGGATGTAGTGGACTTTTTTAGATCTTCTATATGATGGTTTAAAAAAAATTGGATTCATGAATCTTGTTACTTTATTCACTTCTCTTTATTATATTTGTTTAAGAACAACTTCTAGATCTTTCATGCTCAATTATGACAAAAGGCTACTTCACATTTCAATATTAACTCTTAGAACCAACAATTTTGTATGCATTATTTAATTTGTTGTGCTGTCTTGTGAAAAAGGAGAAAAAATGGAGTGCGAAAGAGCGAAAGAGTAGTTTGGAGAAGTTGATAGTAAACATTGTAATTTAAATAATCTATTATCTTTGGTGTTTCTATGACTAAATTTAGTTACTTTCTCAACACATAGTTTTTTTCATCATTTGGTTGAAAATAACTCAAAAGTTTATAGAAAATTATGAATATATGATTGAATTTTTTTTAATCGTAAATTTTTATAGAGGAAATTGTAAAACTTTGTTTTGGAAAGAAGGAATTTAATACTTGAACATTTGATAATTAAAGACTGATTTTCTTGAAGTTTGGTTGTATGTGAATTGAGGGATTCACAATTTTTTTTTTTGTTGAAATATGATCCCTTGAACCACAAAGTGTTGTTAGGTTAACTTGTGCAAGCCTTCATGAAAAGGATGACCTCCAAGAAATCTTCATGTTGTAAGCTTTACTAGAAATTCATGAACAAAAGATCATCATCTGAACTTTGACCTTAGAGCTTCGTCCTCACAACGCTATGTGAAAACCTCAGTACCCAATTGGAAATAGAAAACATGATGGTAAATCTACCTCAAGGTGTGGAAGGAAAGGTGAAGGAAAAAGAAGAAAAGAAACCGACAAAATTCATGGAAATCAAAAGAAATAAGAAAAGATGTTTAAGAATTTCTCCAAAAGCCAAATCTTCTCACCCATGTGTAGAGTCAATTCTAGAGAAAGAGGTCAACAAGCTTGAATTCTCAAAAGGATTCAGTCTGATTGAGGACTCAAAGCCCTCAGAAGGAGAGCCACTCAAAGCACCTTGCATAATGCTAAAAAGGAGACCCAAAGAATTAAGGAGAGAAAGATTGTACAAAAGACTTCAATGGCTCAAAGTTGAGATCAACAACGACAAGTTGAACCCTCAAAATGGGCTTCTTAAACTCTCGAGAAAACTGAGGAAGGAAGAGGAAATTCAATGCAAGAAGCTCTTCACTTTCTTCATAGAATAATGGGTAGGGAAAATGGAAAAACCAACAAAATAGATGTGTAGGTTCTTAAAGAAAAAGCAAGTAAAGGATAACCTTCCTAGGATGATCAACAAGTTTAAAGTGGAATGTAAGGCAAATAAAGAGAAGCACACTTTTTTCAGATCTCCCTAGGATGGAGGAGAGAATACATGGCAAATATTTAAAGTTTTAGTTCAAAAAAGGTCTAGGAATCCATCATTTTAAGATTGGATGAACCACTTTTTATAGATGAGATCAAGACATCAATCAATTATGTTCCCTTGGTAAGAGACTTGGCCTTGATAACTTAACTAATGAATTTTTTAAAGCCTTTAAAGATTCAAGCACTCGTCATTTATGACTTGTTTGGAGGAAAGGCATGGAGTTAAAGGCCCTTTTGATATGCTTTAATGAAGTAGTTATCAAATTAATCCAAAATAAGGATATAAAGGACAAACTAGAAAATTGTAGAACAATAATGATTCTTCAAATTGGTTACAAGATTATTGCCAAGGAACTTGCTTATTCATGAGCCACCTTCATGACTAGCTTTGTAAAGATTAGAAAGGAATTGTCAAAGGTAGATTCATTTTAGAAGCCATCATTTACCTCTAGGACGGGCTTCATTATGCTGAGTCTAAGCAAAACTTATTGTTTCTTAAAATTGAATTTGATAAGGCTTATGATAGGCTTGAATGTGTTAGGTTGCCACCGGTATAGCTAATTTGATAAATCCCAATATTTTGTAAATTAGGCTGATTGAACTTCCAAAGAATTCAACAGATGTACCATTTAACAGAAGCTTCTTATTGATATGACCAACGGGTAGAGGCAGAGAGAGAAAAGAATATCTGAGTCAAAATCATGTACACACAGAGATTGTATTCTGTTCATTAATACACATACATACTTTGGTACCATATCTCTATTCTATTATAAGCATGATGTCATTTGTTTATCTGTATTAATTTGTATTGACCGTTAAGATGTATACCATAAGGGAATAGAAATGCACTTGAACAATCTCCGATAATGCCCATTCCCCAAACCTATTTTATTTTGTAGAGTAAATTACAAACTCTAGTGCAACCAAACATTTGTGAAACCACAATGGGATGGTGCAGAGTAATGGTGTAGGGTGGGACATAGCCAACAATCAGTAAAGGAGTAAGTGAGCTATTCAAGAGACAAATTTCAATGGAGAAGGAACATGCCAACATGCTTGGGTAAGTGGTTTTGAAATACTTAGAAATGCAGGTGGCTGAAGATATGATGATGTCACATATGATTGAACATGAAGGCAAAGTTCAACTAGTGATCGTGTATCTTCAGAATTACGATATTTGGTGGAACGAGGTGTAGTTTTGCGTCCGCTATTCGCCCAACTACTGGAGGTATAGGAAGCTTTCGAGGTGACTAAGTCGCAAATGGACGACATGGAAGGACAACGAGCTAAGAAGGAATCAGACGCAAAATTAGGAACAAGACCCTAGGATTCGGTTTTGATGTGCACCTTCTAGATTCCCTTTGGACAGAACAGCTAGCAAAAAAGCATACCATGTTACAAAAGTAGTTTGGTGCAGCAAGCGAGATAGATTTTTCACATGAAGTAAAGGTAGAGGAGGAAGTAATCTCATTGGTACCTACAGACGATGAGTGGAAGTTGTGGAAGGTTCCATTCAATATGGCACCCCTTATACATTGAATCAATGGAATGAAGTTCAATAGATCTAGTGGAAGAATTGATGATGATCCAGATTTATATGTTAGACTTTTTGACACGTAGTATGACTTATTGGAAGGGAATCTAGATGATGCCAGGAAATGTCAAGTCTTTCAAGCCACTTGCAGTGGAGAAGTGATTGGTTGGCTAATGGATTTTGCTCCTAATCATTTCGCTACATACGATGCTCTTAAAAATGCATTTTTAAAGTGGTTCCAAAAAGCAAAGACAACTGGTCAATTATTTATTACTTTATAGTATATGGTTCAATAGCCTAACCAGATGGTGGCACACTACACATCACTATTCGAAAGCACATTGTGGCAAATTTCAAAAACTTAGAGGCCTCCTAAAGATGTAGTAAGAGGTTGGTTCATGGACGGATTGAATTCATTGTTAAAGAAAAAAAACATTTATGTGCATTAGATGGAACCAGATTTTTGGAACATATTATTGATGCAACAGAGGAATTGGAATGCAATCTCAAAGCTGCAAACCCAGCTTCGCAATGCTCTTCTGACATTGTAAACGTGGTTAATCCGAATCCTTTGGCTATAATTGATCCCTATAGCCAAATGTGCTATAGTAAATTTAGGAATTCAGGGCATGTAGCATCAAGCAATGCATTAAACCAAATGTACTACACGATATGCAATATGATGAACCATAATACGGATCAATGTAGATATAATATCAGGAATTAGACAGTATCAACTAATTGTATGCAACCAAAACCTAGATCCAATGGGCAACGGTACTCTAACGTCATTGTACACAATGTGCACATAAATCATTTTGATAATTCGTGAGTTTCATCAGAATCGAGTTGCAAGCAATCAAGGGCAAAATAGGTCAAACTATTCAGCATATGGTCGAGGTCATCGACCCTTTAATTGTTACCGTAGAGGAGATTCCAAGATTATTATCAACAAAAGCAAGAAGAAATACTTAAAGCACCAATGAATAATATATGGTAACTCTTACTTTTGAAGAACTAAGTGCTATGGTGGTCACACGTTCAATAAAAATTTCAAAGGAGAATGATTCAATGATTATCCCCAAAGTGATTGCACATCATAGATTATATAACCAAGTTGTAGGATGGGATAAGGAAGCACTAGTGACATTTTAAGATCTGAGTTCAAGTAGGTAGGTTTAAAATACATTGAATAGCCATGATACAATTGGGAACCCACACACACTCAACAGTCATTGTGAAAGCTTCCCTACACTCAGCCTCACAACCGGAAGTGGCCACAGTAGGCTGCTTCTTGCTCACCAAGATATACATGAGCTACCAAGCATGAAGCAAAAGCCACTCGTGGACACATGAGTGTCATAGCAACCAGCCCAATCACTATAAAAAAAAGCATGCAAATCTGGCTGTAGTGATCCCCCCTTCAAATAAAACAATCCAAGTAGTCGGGTACCACTCAAGCAGCGAAAGATGCGCTTAACCGCCTGCCAATGCTTCACACCTAGGCAATGCATAAACCTGCTCATCTAATAGATAGAAAACTGAATATCTGGCCGAGTAATGCATAACTAAATCAAGCATTCAAAAGCCTACTGATTGAGAATAGCATCAAATGTATCTCCACCATCATGAAGACTCAATTGTAAACCTGTCTCCATAGGAGTGGCAATAGGCTTACAATCTTCAAAGCCAAAATGCTGCAATAATGTTCAATATATTTCCTTTGACACAAAGCCATTCCACCATCAACTTGCATAAAATAAATGCCTGTTGGAGTTAGACGTCTACGGAAGCACGCGAGGAGCACAAGGAAGAAGAAGAAGCTTGGAGCCCAACACACAATATTGAATGTATTACTAGAGAATGTACAAAGATAAGTAGCCCATTAGGGCAATAGGCGTATATACAAGACGGGGGGAAAAAAGCTCCTAAAGAGGGAAAAAAGTGCCCCGGCGGTCCTAGTGTGTTCACACACATCACTACCAAAATATATCAACAAATCCCCCCTGGGAGTGATGCAGTGAACAAGGAGCTGGCACTCAGGTATAAGGAAGTGCCAAGCTATGTGGAAATCACTCCACAAAAGGAAGTAAGCCCAAAGCTTTGCGGAAAGCTTCAAACTTCTCCCTAGGCAGAGCCTTTGTGAAAAGGTCTGCAATGTTCTCCTGCATGGGCACATATGCCAAGCTGATCTCCCCAATAGAGAACCTCTCCCTGACATAGTGATAATGCACCTCAATGTGCTTAGTGTGAGCATGGAACACAGGGTTCCTCGCAACTGCCAATGCGCTCTGACTATCAGTGAAGATGGTGGTGGCAGAAGATTGGCCAACACCCAAATCAGCCATAAGGCGTCTGAGCCACACACACTCAACAGTAGCTGTGAAAGCTGCCCTATACTCAGCCTCACAACTGGAAGTGGCCACAGTAGGCTGCTTCTTGCTTAACCAAGATATACATGAGCTACCAAGCATGAAGCAAAAGCCACTAGTGGACACACGAGTGTCATACAAACCAACCCAATCTGAGTTAGAAAAAGCATGCAAATTTGGCGGTAGTGATCCCCCCTTGGGATAAAACAACCCAAGTAGCCGAGTACCACTCAAGTAGTGAAAGATGCACTTAACCACCTTCCAATGCGTGACTCCTGGGAATTGCATAAACCTGCTCATCTATGAGACAACAAACTGAATATCTGGCCGAGTAATGCATAAGTAAATCAAGCATCCAACAACCTGCTGATAGAGAACAGCATCAAATGCATCTCCATCATCATGAAGACTCAATCGTAAACCTGTCTCCATAGGAGTGGCAATAGGCTTACAATCTTCAAAGCCAAAATGCTGCAATAATGTGTGAATATATTTCGTTTGACACAAAGCCATTCCACCATCAACTTGCATAAACTGAATGCCCAAATAGTGATGCAAATGCCCCAAATCAGACATCTCAAATGAGGCATGCAAATTAGCCTTGAAATCAGCAATATGCTTCTCAATAGGACCAGTGAGCAGCATGTCGTCAACATAGACAACAATGATCAGAAGCACATCATTAGCACGCTTAACATATAAGGTGCTTTCAGCTGGACTGTTCTCAAAACCATGTGCAACCAGATAGGCATGTATCTTCTCATACCAAGCACGTGGTACTTGCTTTAAACCATATAATGCCTTCTTTAACCTGCACACCTGGTTTTCATGCCCTTTCTGCACAAAGCCACGGGGCTGAAAAACATACACTTCTTCATGCAAGTCACCATTCAGAAATGCTGTTTTAATGTCCAACTGATGTACATTCCAACCATGATGGGCTACAAGTGCACAAATGCTCCAAACAGTAGTCATACGGCATGTGGGTGCAAAGGTCTCATCAAAGTCAATGCCTCTTTCCTGCGCATAACCCTTTGCAACAAGCCTAGCTTTATACCTATCAACTGTACCATCAGGTTTACGCTTCAGCTTGTATACCCACTTAGTGCCAATGGCCTTCTTGCCAGGAGGCAAGTCACATAAAGACCATGTACCATTCTTCATTATAGCATCATATTCAGATTGCATAGCAGCCATCCAATTTTTTGAATTTTGTGCTTCATCAAAAGAAATAGGCTCATTCTTATCACAGAGACTAGATGCAGCCATAGCATAGCAATCTGATGCAAAGTAAGCACTATGAGAGCCTGAACGAGTACGATATGACAAAGGTGCATCTAATTTGCTATCACGCAAAGTCTGCACTAGCCATTTTGGCATAGCTTTTGCCTGCTCAATATCATCTCTCTCATCAACAAGTAAATCATGTAAATCTGCATCAGAATCTGCATCATCATATGAAATCTGCAAAGGCTAAGAAGTTGCCTCATTAGGACCAGCACTAGACTGTCCACCTGTAAAAAGACGCATCAAAGTATCATACATGTCTTTGGAGCTAACAGATGTCTCCTTAGTACATGAAAGCAATGGCTGAATAACATCCTCCACAAAAACAACCTCATTGCTAACCAGAATGCGTTTAGTTTGTGGATGATACAGACGATAGCCTTTACTTTCAGAACTATACCCAACAAAAATACATTTTACTGCCTTATCATCCAATTTTCTGCGATGTTGTTCAGACACTAGTGCATATGCCAAACAACCAAAACCCGCAGATGAGCAACAGATGGCTTGCGATCATGCCAAGCCTCATATGGAGTGATAGACTGTAGCGCTTTAGTGGGACACCTGTTAAGTACATCGGCTACACACATGACAACCTCAAGCCAGAAACTATGTGGTAAAGCCTGACTCTTGAGTATACACCTCGCCATCTCCATGAGTGACCTGTTCTTCCATTCAGCAACTCCATTCTGTTGAGGTGTATACGGCACTGTCCGCTTGTGTTTTATCCCACGTTCAGCCAGAAATGCATTAAAATCAAAAGACATATATTCCCCCCCTCGATCAGAATGGAGGGTGCCCATTTTACATGCTGACAGATTTTCAGCCAAAACCAAAAACTGTTTGAAGCACATGAACACTTTGGACTTTGCCTTCAATGGATATACCCATGCATGCCTGGAAAAATCATCAATGAAAGTCACGAAGTAAAGATAATTTCCAAAAGAAGGTGTCTGCATAGGACCACAGACGTCACTATGTACAAGTTGCAATTTTTGAGTAGCCCGAACTGAACCATCTTTTGCAAAGGATGAATGCTGCATTTTGCCCAAAATACAGCCTTCACAAACATGTTTTCGAAGTGCCTCAAGTTTGGGCAACGAGGACACCATTTCAGATTTCTGTAGGCGTAGCAAACTAGCAAAATTTAGATGACCAAAATGTGCATGCCAAAGCTTTGCATCTGACATAGCATGAGAATCATTTACTGCACATGCCAAATCATTTACAGATCTTTCATAGTCTATGAGCTTATACAGCCCATGACATAAAATGCCAGAAGAAATAATCACATCTCCATTTGACAGATCATGAACTGTACATCTGTCATCAACAAATTTCACAACCAAGTCAATCTTGGCTAATGCAGAAACTGATAATCGATTCAGTAGTCAGAATGATCTTACCAACTCCCATAACAGGATAAGAGGAGTTGTTGGTGCATGTGACAGTATTCCCTATAGGGGAAGGCTCTAGTGAAGAGAAGAAACTGCGCTGCGAGGTAATATGTTTGGTCGCCCCACTGTCAAAGTACCAAACATCTGAGTCCACTCCAGACATGCACTGCTCATGAGAAGATGGGTCAAAACTACAAACAATAGTAAACGCCCATTCTTCTTCCTGCACAAGATTAGCAGACTGTGTTTTTGGTGTAGAGGCTTCTGCAACAACCACTCCAGCCTCCTTTTTCTTTGCCTCTTTTGCAGCCAGTTTTGGACAGTTCTTTATGATATGATCATTCCCTTTACAATACCTGCAAAACAATTTCTGCTTTTCTGATTTCTTCTCATCTTTATCCTGGTTCTTCGAATGTGAAGCATTTGTAGATTTCTGCTTACTAGTAGAAGAGCTCCATTTTCCTTTGCCCTTCTGACTAGCCAGGAAAGCTTGATCTGCAACACGCATAATGGACCTGTTCTACTTGGACTGATCTTCCTGCAATAGAACAGAGACTAACTCCTCAAATGACAAGGTATTTGGATTGCCTATCATCATCAACCGAAGAGTAGAAGCAAAACTCTGATATGAATCAGGAAGACCATTCAAAACGGTCTACACAAGTGAGCTATCTCGTATAACCTCATCAGCAGAACTCAACTGCTCCTTCAAGTCTTTGATCTTTGTTAGGAAACTGTCCATAGAATCACCTTCATTCATGTGCTCACTCTCCAACTATTTTCGGAGGTAAGCAACATGAGCCTCATTCCTAGCTTGGTACAATGTGGTAAGTGTATCCCAAGCATCCTTAGCTGTTCTACAAGAGCGAATGTGAGGAATAATGGCATGTTTGACAGACAAAGCTATCAATGCATGTGCCTGGGCATCTCTGCCATCCCAGCGAATCTGCTCTGTAGTAGGTGCAGGAGAAACAGCAACACGAACAGGAATCTGCACAATATCATCTTCGACACCATCTTCATCAGCTCCAGCACCTGCATTTGCAGTACGTGTTGTTACAAGTGTAACAAGACGTCTTTCAACACCCTGCACAATGTTCCACAATCCTTTTGCAACCAATACATGTCACATCATATAAGCCCATAATGGGTAGTTGGTACCATCCAACTTATCCTCAACAGCCAACATACGAAATACATCACTGCTTTCAGCCATGGCCAGTGACTAAAATACCTTGATGCAGAAAATTGATTGTATCTCAAAAAGTTGAACGGAACTGCCCATACCAGCTCTGCTAAACCTATAGCAGACTTTGAGACGCTTATACTGGCGAATCAAAACAGGTATATACTTTTGGCACAAAAAGACAAAATAGCCTGCACAAGCACTATGATAGCACGTTCGGAGGTCCAAACGAGCTCAGGTCGGAAACACGCTGAGTATGCTCACCAAAATTCGTGCGATTCTGAGATTGCAAACGGAGCAGTGTCGACGGCGCCCTAGATGAAGTGACGACCTTCTCTGATACCAATTGTTGGAGTTAGACGTCTGTGGAAGCACGCGAACAACACAAGGAAGAACAAGAAGCTTGGATCCCAACACACAATACTGAATGTATTACTAGAGAATGTACAAATATAAGTAGCCCATTAGGGCAATAGGAGTATATACAAGCCGAGGGAAAAAAAACTCCTAAAGAGGAAAAAAAGTACCCCGACGGTCCTAGTGTGTTCACACACATCACTACCTAAATATATCAACAATGCCCAAATAGTGATGCAAATGCCGCAAATCAGACATCTCAAATGAGGCATGCAAATCAGCCTTAAAATCAGCAATATGGTTGTCATGAGGAATAGTGAGCAGCATGTCATCAACATACACCACAATGATCAGAAGCACGTCATTAGCATGCTTAACATATAAGGTGCTTTTAGTTGGAATGTTCTCAAAACCATGTGCAATGAGATAGGCATGTATCTTTTCATACCAAGCATCTGGTGCTTGCTTTAGACCATATAATGCCTTCTTTAACCTGCACATCTGGTTTTCATGCCCTTTTTGCACAAAGCCACAGGGTTGAAAAACATACACTTCTTCATGCAATTCACCATTCAAAAATGTTGTTTTAATGTACAACTGATGTACATTAATCCAACCATGATGAGCTGCAAGTGCACATATGCTACAAACAATAGTCATTCAAAAATTAGGAGCAAAGGCTTCATCAAAATCAATGCCTCTTTCTTGTGCATAACCCTTTGCAACAAGCCTAGCTTTATACCTATCAACTGTTCCATTAGGTTTAGGCTTCAACTTGTATACCCACTTAGTGCCAATGGCCTTCTTGCCAGAAGGCAAGTCACATAAAGACCAGATACCATTTTTCATGATAGCATCATATTCAAATTGCATTGTAGCTATCCAATGTTCAGAATTTTGTGCTTCATCACACGAAACAGGTTCAGTCTCATCACAGAGACTAGAGGCAGCCATAGCATAGCAATATAATGCAAAAGAGGCACTATGAGAGCCTGACCGAGTACAATATGACAGAGGCCCATGCCAGAAAAATTAGCTTCTATCTCAGAGATGCAACTGACGTTTGCTCGAGCCTGCTCGGGAGAATACAAGTATGCCCGACTCTCGGACACTAATTCGTGGAAGTTTGGATTGTGATTGGTGGCTTTGGTTGTCTTCATGTAGGGCAAACCTTATGAAGTCTCCTAGATGCTCTGCTCACTGATGAAGGACACTGAAGCAGCACAAGATGAGGTAATTAGGTAAAAATCATTTTTTGGCGGATAAAGAAGGAAGTGTATTGACTCTGTTGACTTTCATGTAAGCCTCAATAAGTGGATACAAAGCTTGGTGTGCTGTTAGCATTGTTGATTCCTTCAACCCCTTTACCTTTATTGTGGCAGTTTATTATAGTGGACGAAAAATTTCTTCAATAGGTAAGAAACAAGGTAAAGATCATCGTCAGACGTGATGGACCCTTTGAATGTGGAGAAACAAGGTCGGGTCCATATTGTTCAAGAAGCCATTAGAAAAGTGAATGAAGAACGACAATGGAGAATGCAAGAGCAAATGGAGGAGGATCTCTATCAGCAACAACATAAGGTGTTTGTTGCGGCTCTTGAAGCGACATGCCGACCATAGGCAGCAGCTGATGAGGCTTCCCAATGGCAACAACAACAACGGACGACTAGCCATGGTCCAGAAGGGCAACCTCTGCAACAATAAATGCGAAACCAAGGACCAATTGGGCATCATCAACAACAATAACAAATGAGCTCAGAAGATAAAGGTCAATCCAAAATGCCTAATCAGACATTGGAGCAACAACCAATAGGTGGTCAGCCTATTGGCCCCCAACAAACTATGCAACGGGATCAAGATTCTCATCCCTCGACTTCCCGACAAACTAAAAATGATCAGTCCTCGCAATTAGGGTCTTCACATTCATTTTGTTTTCCTGTGTTCAATAGGAGAAATCTTGATCCTTGGAGGAATTAAGCAGGTCAGGTCGAGTTACTAACTATTACCTATTCTCATATTATATATCCATGGGTTTTCAAAGATTATCAGGTTCAAGACAGTACAATCACCAATCATGCTAGACTCTTAACACTGTGTTCTATTCACATGGAGAAAGACTAGAAAGTTTGAATTTCTTCTCTGTCTCAACTGGATCAGATGCATGCTGAGTTGTTCCTTTTGAAGCAATAGAATGTTGAATTGCATGATGCCTTAGTAGGTCATGCTAATTTATCTACTGAGGAAGTTCAATCTTTAAAAAATCGGATTAATGATCTGGAAACCCATATTGAAGAGATAACGGAAGACCACCAAGAGATAATTGAGCAACTTGAAGCAGTCAAAGATGAACTTCGCCAAGACAGAGGTGATAAAGAAGATCTGCATAATAAGGTTGCCAGTTTGTTGATGGAGCAAAATTTTGCTAATGACTAGATCGTATCACTCACTCAAAACCGTCAGGTTGCCATGACTAAAGCCGAGGGACTTACCTAAACCATAAAAAAACTCATCGAAAATCTCTCGAAGATTGGCTACTCCAAAATAAATAATTTCTCAAAAAATATCTTCATTTGGATTCTGATGAAGATCGACAATCCAGGCAACAGCTTCTGCTTTAGCTTTTGTGAATTCAACACTAAGCTTTTCCAAACATTCGCTAGTGGCTACCTCTTCTTCCTCCTATTGTAGTTGAACTCTTTGCAACTCTCCACTTTGCTGAGTTAATGTAGCTTCCTTATCAGCTAATTGTTTCTGTGATTTCTCCTTATTCTACAATAGAGATAGTCCTCCATCTGATATAGATGACCCTTAAACATGGGTTTGAGTCCATCGTGCATGCCAATGTTGGGCTTCCGTTGGTATGACTAATTTTGTAAATCCCGATTTATATATTTTGTAAATTAAGCCGATTGAACTTTCAGAGACTTCAATAGACATACCATGTAATAGAAGCTTCTTATTCATATGACCAATGGAAATCACCTTAGGTAGAAGTAGAGAGAGAAGAGAATAGTTGAGTCAAAATCATCTACACATAGAGATTGAATTCTCTTTTTTTGTGCTTCATCAAAAGAAACAAGCTCATTCTCATAAAAAAGACTAGAGGCAGCCATTGCATAGTAATCAGATGCAAGGAAGCATTATGAGAGCTTGAACGCGTACAATATGACAAAGATGCATCTAATTTGCTATATCTTCGAGCTTAAACCAGCAAATTCAAGCCTAGTTTTAGCCTCTTCGATGTTAGCCCTCTCATTGGCAAGTGCATCATGTAAATCTACATCACATTTGGAATGATCAACATCATGTGGAACCTATAAAGATTGAGAAATTTCCTCATTTGTACTAGAACTTCTCTATCCATCTATAAAAAGAGGTAGCAAAGTTTCATATACACCTTTAGAGATTAGTGAAGTCTCCTTGGTACATGAAAGTAATGAACAAATTGCATCTTCCACAAAAAGAGCATCACAGTTAACCAAAATGCATTTAATCTATGCATGATATAGACAATAGCCTTTACTTTTAGAACTGTACCCAACTAAAGTACATTTTATTGCTTTATCATCCAATTTCCTGCATTATTGTTCCAAGAATAATGCATATGCTAGACAACCCGACACACAAATGAGCAAAAAATGGCTTGCAACCATGTCAAGCCTCATATGGAGTGATCAATTGTAATGCTTTGGTGGGACACCTATTAAGAACATATGTTGCACACATAACATCCTCAAGCCAAAAGCTATGTGGTAAAGGCTAACTTTTGATCATACATCTTGCCATCTCCATAAGAGACTTGTTCTTTCTTTCAACAACTCCATTTTGTTGAGGTGTATATGACAATGTAGAATATTTTTTATCCCATGCTCAACCAAAAATGGAATAAAATCAGAAGACATGTATCCCTCCCGATGAGAAAGGAGGGTGCCCAATTTACATGCTAACATATTTTCATCCATAACCAGAAATCGTTTGAAGCACATAAAAACTTTGGACTTTTCTTTTAGTGGATACACCCATGCATGCATGGAGAAATCATCAATAAAATTCATGAAGTAAAGGTAGTTCCCAAAAGAAGGTGTCTACATATGACCACAAACATCACTATGAACACACTAGAATTTATGAGCAGCTCGAGTTGAACCATCTTTTAGGAAGCAAGACCATTGTAATTTTCCCAAAATACAACCTTCATAGACATGTTTACAAGGTGCCTCAATTTTCGGTAGAGGGGGGAACATTTTAGAGTTTTGGAAGCATAACAAACTAGAAAAATTTAGATTACCAAAGCATGCATGCCAAAGCTTTGCATCCGAGAGATATTGAGAATCTTAAACTACACATGTTGAATCATTTACATATTTCACCTAGTCTACGAGCTCATAAAACCCACAACATAAAATGGCAAAAGCAATAATAACATCTCCATTTGAGAGATCATGAATTGTACATCTATCATCAACAAATTTGACAACCAAGCCAATCTCAACTAATTCTGAAATTGACAACATATTTTTTTTTATCACTCGAACATATAAAGCATCTGACAATCTGAAAGAACTGCCACCAAAAGTAGTCCAAATGATCTTACCAACTCCCATTACAAGATAAGAGTTGTTGCTAGTGCATGTGGCAATATTTCTTATAGGAGAAAGCTCAAGTGAACTGAAGAAATTGTAGTGCAAGGTAATATGCTTGGTTTCCCCACTATCAGAGTACCAAACATCTTAGTATATGTAGACATTCATTGCTCATGAGAAGATGGAGCATAGCTATAAACAATAGTAAATGCCCATTATTTCATTTTGTACAAGATTAGCATACTCTGTTTTAAACATAGAGGCCTCTACAACAACCATTCTGGCCTCTTTATTCTTTGCCTCTTTATTCTTTGCCTCTTTTGTAGCCAATATTGGACAAGTCTTTATGACATGATCATTTCCCTTATAGAATATGCAAAATTTTCTCTTCTTTTCTATTTTCTTCTCATTTTCATCTTCCTTGTTTGATTGTGCAGCATTAACAAATTTTTGCTTATTAGTAGATGAGATCCATTTCCCTTTGCCCTTCTGTCTAGCTAAGAAAGCTTGATTTGTAACATGCATCATCAACATGTTTTTCCTGCACTAATCTTCTTGCAACACAATAGAGACGAAATCCTCAAATGTTAAGGCATTTGGATTGCCTTTCATCATCAATCAAAGATTAAAAGCAAAACTTTGATATGAATCTAGAAGATTGTTAACAACATTCTGCACAAGTGAACTATTTGGCAAGACTTCATCACTAGAAATCAATTGCTCCTTCAAATCTCTGATCTTTGAAAAAAATTATCCATAGAAACTCCTTCATTCATATGCTCACTCTCCAAGGATTTTCAAAGGTAAGCAATGAAGTAATTCGATGGCGTGCACCACACTGGACTCTCCTTCTCGAGAGCTCCACGACGATATGCTCAAAGTAGAAAACCGAGCTCTGGTCGCCACACACAGTACTACGCACAGATGTTGTAGAATACGCAGAAAACGCAGTACACGGGGAGCGCGAAGACAGACTTCTTAGGTTTTACAAATGCGGTCGAACTTACAGTCTGTGACTGACCAGGCCACTATATGTTTTATTAAAGAACATATACAAAGAAGTGTCCGGTGGCCATTTGGCCTTTCACATGGACACTAACGGTAACAATCTCCCACTAAAGGCCAATATGGCCAGAGTAACTATGGGAGAAAAAAGAAAGAATGATAAAGAATACCTGAGTGTAAGTATACAAACTATACCTCCCACCTGATGGGCATGTTACACAGTATACAAGTGACTGTGTAAGATCAAGAATCAAGTAACCCCCATCAAGTGACAACAGTGTCGAAAGCTATCCTGTGGTAGAGCTTTAGTCAAAGCATCTGCAGCATTATCTCGAGTGTGAACCTTCTCAAGAATAATGCTCTCAGTGGCTAAGCAATCTCTAATGAAGTGATACCTCACCTCAATGTGCTTGGTCTTTGCATGATAGACCGGATTCTTAGCCAAAGCAATGGCACTCTGACTATCACTGAGCAAGTGAGGTACATGCTGAGGCAAACCCATATCACAAGCAAGACGAGAAAGCCACAATGCTTCCTTACATGCCTCACTTGCTGCAACATACTCTGCTTCTGTGGTGGAAACAGCTGTACATTCTTGAAGACGAGATCTCCAAGAGATAGCACCTCCAGCAAAATGAAAAATGTACCCTGATGTAGACTTACGATTGTCTACACAACCAGCATAGTCAGAATCTGTGTAACCAATAATGGATGCTTTCCCTCTACCTAAGCATAGACACTTGTCCTTAGTGCCACTCAGATATCTCAAAATCATTTTGACCGCCTCCCAATGTTTCTTGCCAGGATTAGACATATATCTGCTCACAACTCCCACTGCAAATGCAATGTCTGGTCTCGTAGCTACCATAGCATACATGAGACTACCAACAGCAGACTGATAGGGAATTTTGGTCATGAATTCCTTTTCCTCATCTGATTTGGGGCAGTCATCCTTGCTCAATTTCACATATGTGGGTAAAGGTGTACTCAATGCCTTTCCACCCTGCATATTGAATCGATGAAGTACTTTGGATATGTACTCACTTTGAGACAAGTATATGCATCTTTTACTCCTATCACGAGTAATGCGCATGCCAAGAATATGTTTGGCATCCCCCAAATCCTTCATATCAAATGTCTGACTCAACTTCTTTTTGAGAATTGACAAATCATAAGAGGACTTCCCAGCAATCAACATATCATCGACGTAAAGTATCAAGCATATCAAGCTGCCATCAGAACATCTCTTTGTGTAGAGACAATGATCCTCATTGCTCCGAGAATAGCCTTGGGACTTCATAAAAGCATCAAACTTTTGGTACCATTGTCTAGGAGACTGTTTAAGTCCATACAAGCTCTTCTTGAGCTTACAAACTAGACTTTCCTTGCCAGGAACTACATAACCCTCTGGTTGTTCCATATAGATCTCATTTGTAAGATCTCCATGCAAGAAAGCTGTTTTCACATCCATTTGGACTAGCTCTAAGTCCTCCATTGCAACGAATCCAAGCAACATGCGCAAAGTAGTCATCTTGACCACTGGGGAGAAGATTTCCTCAAAATCAACACCATGTTGTTGCTTAAAACCCTTTGCAACAAGTCGTGCTTTATATTTTGGAGAAGCACTATCTGATGTGAATTTCAGCTTATATACCCATTTACATGGTAAAGCTTTCCTTCCCTTTGGCAAAGGTACTAAGTCCCAAGTACCATTCTTGTGAATAGAATCCAACTCACTCTTCATGGCACGCTCCCACTTGACATGATCCTCTGTCTGCATAGCCTCTTTGTAGCAAGAGGGCTCACCGGCATCTGTTAGCATAACAAAATCTAAACCTGGAACATATCTATCAGGTGGATATGAGACACGTGCAGAACGTCTCAATGGTTGCTGAACAGGAACATGTGCAGACTGATCTGAATGGACATTCTCTTGAACATCCCTATGTGCAGCATTTTTATGCATGCTAACCGGAGGACTAGTATCCTCAAACACCACTCTTCTCACTTCAACCTCCTTAATCGGTTGTTTATGCATCTTAGACTCATTAAAAATGACATCACTACTTCTGATCACTGACCGTGTTTCAGGATCCCATAAGCGATATCCAAATTGTCCTTCTCGACCATATCCAAGAAAAATGCATTTCTTTGACTTATGGTCCAACTTCTGTCTAAGATTCTTGGGTATATGAACATATGCTTCACACCCAAAAACTCGAAGATGATCATAATATGGTGGTTTCCCTGTCCATAACTCTTGTGCCACTTTCAGACCTTTGGCAGTACTAGGTGAAAGGTTAATCACATGAACTGCAGTCAATACTGCTTCTGCCCAAAAACCTTGTGAGAGGTTTGCATGATGCAACATAGAGACTACTCTATCTTGAATAGTTCTATTCATCCTCTCAGCTACACCATTCTGTACTGGGGTATAAGGAGCTGTAAACTCTCTACGAATCCCTCTACACTGACAAAAAAGGCTGAATTCATGTGAGGTATACTCACCCCCATTATCTGAACGTAAAGCCTTAAGCTTAGTTCCTTTTTCAGTCTCAACTGAAGCAAGCCATTTTCTGAAAGTAGGGAATACATCATCCTTCGATTTGATAGGATATACCCAGACTTTTCTAGTAGCATCATCTATGAAAGTAACAAAGTAAAGAGAACCACCTAAGGACCTAGTGGGCATAGGACCACACACATCTGTATGAACAAGATCTAAAGGCTGAATTGAAGAGTCAATGTGCGTTTTATGCACATTTCTGGTTTGCTTTCCATATTGACAATGCTCACAAAATGAAAAATCAGAGAAAGATAACACAGGTAAGTAGCCAGAACGAGAAAGATTTTCCATTCCACTACGAGATATATGGCCCAAACGACCATGCCAAATACAAGCCATAGGCTGTTCAGTAACAGCTAACAAGTGTTCTTTCTGTGATACAAATAAAGGGTAAAGTGAGCCAACTTTCCTTCCTTTTGCAATAACCATATTGCCCTTTGATATACGAAAGGACTGAGCATAGAAGACCACCTTGTAACCAAGGTCATCAAGTTGACCAACTGACATCAAACTGCGTGATAACTGAGGTACATGGCGTACATTATGCATAGTAAATTTTGAACCGTCAATGAACTGCACAACCACATCTCCAATCCCCACAACATCACACTGGTAAGAGTCACCAAGTCTCACGGTACCAAGAGACTTTGTTGCATAATTAGAGAACCATTCTCTATGTGGTGTCACATGGAAAGAAGCACCAGAATCTAGCAGCCAGGTGTGGGAAAGAGAATCAGCCATAAGTGCCTCAGATGGCACAGTACTATCAAGTGTCAACACATCAGCATCATTAGAAATAGCATTAATTTCTTCAATCTTCACAGTCGAAGTAGATGGTGCAGGTAACTGTTTAACATGCCCATCAACATTCTGTCCTTTACCTTTAGCATTCTTTAATGCATAACAGTCTTTCTTCATGTGTCCTTTCTTATGACAATAATGGCATTCAATATCCCTCTTCCTTGATTTACTTCTGCTCTTATTCCGTTGACCATTCTTTTCCTTGTTCTTGCTCCTGCCACGTTGTTGATTCTTTCCTTGGTAAGAATCACGAACATTATATGCATCTCCACTCTGAGTGCCAACCATAGATTTTCTACGAATCTCCTCACTCAAGAGTGCTCCACATATGTCATCATAGACGAGTTTACCACCTGGTGCACTATTGCTAATAGCTGTGCAAAATGTATCCCATGATGATGGCAGGGTGCATAACAGCAATACTGCTTTCATTTCATTGTCCATATCCGTTTTCTGAGCCTGTAACTGGGAGAATATGGCATCAAACTCATTTAGATGAGCAGCAACACTATCTGTGTCCTTCATACGAAGGTCGTATAATTTTCTCATCAGATATACTTTATTTGATGCCGTCTCTTTTTCATATGTATTGCATAACTTCTTCCAAAGCTCCTCTGCACTTTCACAGTCTAATACTGTAAAGTAAACATTATCTGCTAGGTGCAAGCGAATGGTAGACCTGGCCATTTCATCTAACTCATCCCAATCATCTTCATCCATGTCAGCAGGCTTCTTTGAAATCCCATTTACTGGCTTCCATTGCCTTCTTTGAATCAGCACATCTTTAATCTGATTCTTCCATAGAGCAAAGTTTGTGCCATCAAATTTTCGGATCTCAAAATGGTCTTTGCCCTGCAAGTTATAGCTCCTCCTCGGAACGCTAGCACTAGACCCTGATCCACCGGATGTGCCTGAGACCTCTGATGCCATGATCGTAGAGAACTGAATAGAATGATAATGGAGCTAGAAGAGTCCAAACACCAACAAATAAGTGTATCAAGGAGTAAATCAACCACTATATAGTTGACTAAACCAGAAATCTGGAAAAATTTTGCCAGAGTATCCTCTGCAAAATTAGCATATGACCAGTGTCAAAGTATCATAAAACTGCAAGTACTAACATGTCTACCTGCATAGTGAATCACTGACTCCACTGCATATAATCAGTTACCCAATAGAAGCTAACTAGGCTTATCGAGCACCTATGAACAACTATCATACATCTCCTATGGCGAGGCTGGGTAAGTCTTCCACCTGCATCACCGAAGAGACCCCGACATCTGGGTGTCTCCCAGTTAAGAAAACCTCACCACGACCCTCTTTATCAAACGTAAAAGGCTTTATGCAAAGAACGTAACCGCTATATCAATGCCCACATGGACGTACATAAGCGGTATCCACAGAAGCGTACATGGTGTGTATGTGCTCAATATATGCAGTAAAATGACACTGAAAGGCTGAATACACAGCCCAAAAAACTAGCCAATAACACCTGCAAGTGTCTGTCAACTCTGATGTTTTAGGCTTTAAAAACCTGCATAAATTTGCAGCGACTGCTCCCACCAAAACTGAAAGCCCCTCGAGAAACCTGTAGTTTTACGAGTGTGGCTAAAAATACAGCCCCAAAGGTTGATATTTATTGTCTGAGAAGTACAAGGAACACTCTTCTTGATGTTCTTGGACCTGTGTGAAGAGAACTACGTGCGAAAGTACTCCAAAATGGCTCCAAAAACACCCCAAAATTGCTTCAAAAATAGGCTTTAAAAGCAAAAATGAAGCTTTGAGGGACCAAAACTTGTTCAAGGTAATGCCAACCTTAGTCTTTCCCCTTCTTCAAACACCACAAGAGTGTAGCTTAGTGGCAAGAGATTGCCGCGGTTAAGCGAGCTCTGGGGGGAACAGTACTGGGATGGGTGACCTCCCGGGAAGTACCGGGAACCTCTATATTCCTTGATCGTTGAGGTCCTCCCTCGCGCGCAGCCAACGGCGCCAACGGTGACTTCGGTGACTCGGATGACAAGGTACAAAGCTTTTTGCCTCGAATTGCTCTGATACCAGTGAAGTAATTCGATGGCGTGCACCACACTGGACTCTCCTTCTCGAGAGCTCCACGACGATATGCTCAAAGTAGAAAACCGAGCTCTGGTCGCCACACACAGTACTACGCACAGATGTTGTAGAATACGCAGAAAACGCAGTACACGGAGAGCGCGAAGACAGACTTCTTAGGTTTTACAAATGCGGTCGAACTTACAGTCTGTGACTGACCAGGCCACTATATGTTTTATTAAAGAACATATACAAAGAAGTGTCCGGTGGCCATTTGGCCTTTCACATGGACACTAACGGTAACAAGCAACACGAGCCTCATTTCTTGCCTAGTATAAAATGGTAAGTGTTCCCAAGCATCCTTTCCTATTTTGCAAGAGTGAATGTGAGGGATAATGACACGTTTGACAAAAAAGTTATCACTGCATGTGCATGAGCATCTTTCTCATCCATTCAAAGTTGCTCTATAGTAGCAACAATAGTACCCACAACACTAACAAAAATTTGAAGATCATCATCTTCAATGCCATCTGCATCACCTTCAATAACTGTATTTGCAGGTGTAATAGGATGTTTTTCAACACCCTACAGAACATTCCATAGCACACATCACTATCAAAATATATCAATAGATTAAAGCATGGATTAACAATAACAAATCATGGTCATAATTTATTATCCAAAACAATCCTAGCCTCATGTTTAGAGCCCCTTGATGCTAGTGTCTCAACCTTCTCACCCTGTTTTTCAACGGTCTCACTGTCCCTAAGGGATTTAGTTTTGTGAACTCCCTATGGTTCGCCTAGCACAAGATGAAACAATAATGCATTATTAGCAATGATTGGGAGTGGGTGGCCAATATTATGCAAAATGACTTGATTTGGTTCCCAATTACTAGAATCAAGGGAATGGAGAAGAAGAACATCCAAAGAGCTAAAAAGCTTTGGGTGAAAGGCTTTCAACTTTGGAAGCACATTTTATGTCAATAGAGAAGTAATTGACTATGAGGATTGGTGCCTATTAAGACAAAGGATGAATGCTTGGCCGTTCATTCAAACTCTCATAGTGCTTCTTTTGCATCAGTTTGTTATGCAATCGCTACCTCTAGTCTTTGTGATGAGAAGGAGCCTATTTCTTTTGATGAAGTAGAAAATTCAAAAAATTGGATGGCTTCTACACAAATCAAAATATGATGCTATTATGAAGAATGGTACTTGGTTTTTATGTGATTTGCCTTCACGCAAAAAAGACCATTGACACTAAATGGGTATACAAGCTAAAGCATAACCTTAATGGAACAATTGACATGTATAAGTCTAGGCTTCTTACAAAAGGTTATGCTCAAGAAAGAGGCATTGATTTTGATGAGACCTTTGCACCCACACGTCTAATGACTACTGTTTGTAGCATCTGTGCACTTGCAGCACATCTTGGTTGGAATGTACATCAATTGGAAATTAAAACTTCATTTTTGAATGGTGACTTACATGAAGAAGTGTATGTTTTTCAGCCTCCTGGTTTTGTGCAGAAAGGGCATGAAAACAAAGTGAGCAGGTTGAAAAAGGCATTATATGGTTTGAAGCAAGCACCACGTTCTTGGAATGAAAATATACATGCCTACTTGATTGTACATGGTTTTGAGAACAATCCAACTAAAAGCAGCTTATATGTGAAGTGTGCAAACAATGTGCCTTTGATCATTGTTGTCTATGTTGATGATATGTTGCTCACTAGTCCTAATGAGCATATTACTAATTTTAAGGTTGTTTTGCATGCCTCATTTGAGATGTCAAATTTGGGGCATTTGCATCATTATTTGGGCATTCAGTTTATGCAAGTAGATGATGGAATAGCTTTGTGTCAAACAAAACATATGGACACATTATTGTAGTGTTTTAGCCTTGAAAATTGCAAACTTATTGCCATGTTTACATTTGAGTCTTCATGATGCTGGAGATGCATTTGATGTTGTTCTCTTTAAGCATGTTTTTGGATGCTTGATTTACTTATGCATAACTCGGCTTGATATTCAGTTTGTTATCTCACAGATGAGTAGGTTTATGCATTGCTCAGGTGTTAAGCATTGGTAGGCGATTAAGTGCATCTTTTGGTACTTGAGTGATACTCGACTACTTGGATTGTTTTATCCCAAGGGTGATCATTACCACTAGATTTACATGCTTTTTTTGACTTTGAATGGGTTGGTTGTTATGACACCCATATGTCTACGAGTGGTCTTGATTCATTCTTGGTATCTCATGCATATCTTGGTTGAGCAAGAAGCATCCTATTGTGACCACTTCTAATTATGATCTTGAGTATAGGGTAGCTTTCACAGCGATTGTTGAGTGTGCGTGGCTAAGATGCCTTTTGGTTGATTTGGGTGTTGGTTAGTCTTTTGCCACCACCATCTTCACTAACAGTCAAAGCACATTGGTTGTTGCGAGGAAGCGTGTATTCGATGCTTGCACAAAGCACATTGAGGTACATTATCATTATGTCAAGGAGAGATTCTCTACTAGAGAGATGAGTTCGGCATATGTTCCCACACCCGATAACATTACAGATCTTTTCACAAAAGTTCTACCTCGAGAGAAGTTTGAAGCTTTTCGCAAAGCTTTGAGCTTACTTCCTTTTGTGGATTTATCTCTTTCCACATAGCTTAGCACTTCCTTATACATGAGTGCCAACTCCTTGTTCACTGCATCACTCCGAGGGGGGATTTGTTGATATATTTTGATAGTGATGTGTGTAAACACACTTAGGGCCACTAGGGTACTTCTTTCCCTCTTTAAGAGGTTTTTTCCCTTGACTTGTATACATGCCTATAACCCGAATGGTTTATTTATTTTTGTATATTCACTTGATTCAATATTGTGTGTTGTGGTCCAAGCTTCTTCTTCTTCCTTGTTTTGTTTGCATGCTTCCGTAGACCTCAAGCTCCAACAATAATATGGTTCTCTATAGTATTGTTGATCTCTTCATATGCATCCCTAAGAGGATATATAGGCCTAGGCTCATATTATTGTCTCTGTTGGTTTTTTTTTCTTGTGGTTGTCTATTGTAATAGCACTGCTTTGTTGAATGGTTCATGCTCACAAAGTTGCATTGGTTTTCACTCCACATAATAATACTTGGGCAGTCTATGACAACTTCGCTTGCTCCATTGACAAATTCTTTACAAATAAACTAGTTATCACCTCAACTAAGGACCCATAACTACTAGTTGAGACAAAAAATTCACTCTTGATGTTTGTCGATGGAATTTAGACCACAATACAACACTATGTGCTAGAAACACTCCTACTCCTAAAGATCATTGCTACCATTGTGGTGGTGAACACTTCTTGAAGGATTGGCCAAAGCCATCTAGAACCTCCACTTGAAAGATCAAAAGTTATTTCAAAGATTGTGAAAAAGATTATTTGATCAAAGGCTACCCTCAGATTTCACAATACTTGATAGTTGTGGTAGTGAAGCAGAGGAACATGTACCTCTTCAAGTTGTGACACATGTCCAAGCTAAAGAGAAAGCGGTCAAGCATTAAAATGAAGAAGATGATTTGCCACCTCCATGATTTCTCAATCAAGAACTACCTTGGGATAAGAAGAAGAGGATAAAGAATCTAGCTTGGGGAAAATTCAAGGAGAAGATTAGTCAAAAGTGGGAGAAGAAAATGGGTAGCTTGGAGAAAGATCTACAAGATGCACTCACAAAAACTTCTCAATAAAAAAGTCGTGAATAAGGCCAAGAATGCCTAGGAAGCAAAAGGTATGTTTGATATAAGTAGAAGCTATCCCTTAAGATCTAGAAAATACTTTTAGGGTATACAAAGCTTGTCTAAAAATTACTATGAACGTGAAAACACTCCACCAATGTTACATTAATGCTCAGCAAGAGAAAGAGAGGCTTAGCATGTGCAAACAACTCATAGAATTATCCCAAAAAGCTCTAGGGGAAGCTAGTCTATTTAGGAATTGAACACACACCATGTTAGCTAAATGCCCATTCTCACCTTGGTGATGGAGAAAGAATAAAATTATCCCAATCGAAACTTGGTGGAGAAAGTTCACATTTGGAAAACCCCAGTCAGACTCAAGTAGTGCTAGATGGAACCTGTTGTGGACCTAGGAGATGAAGAACTAGAATGAGCTAGGTCAAGAGTACCAGTGGAACCAAATACAAGATGCTAGATGGAAGAAAGAGCAAAAAGATGCTCAAGAACATCCCATGTGAGAGATTCAAGAGAATGGGGAATCTCAATTGATGGATTATCCATAGATATATTTTTTTTGCAAAAGAATATGATTGTCTCTTGGAATCGCCATAATACCTCGGAGAGTATGAGAGTGAATCGATAATTCAAAAGCCAACCTCCATTAAATTTTCAATTATTAGAACTATAAAGAATGCATCTAGCATTGAGCTCTTGAAGCATACTAAGGTGATCATTATTTGCAACACTTGGGAGTTACAACCAGGATCAATATACCTACTTTTGAACATAGAGATATCCCTCCCATCAAGTGGAGCTTATTGCATAAGGATGCATATTATTTCTCTTAAGAAAAATCATCAGATTCAAAGTCCTAGATGACAAATATGTCAACATCTAGTTCTAGGGACAAGCTAAAAAAGAAGAGCAAAGAAGGGCAAGCAAAGATCTCACAAATTCACTATTCAAGATAGATCTTTTGAAAATCGAGCATATTTTCCTCAACCATACAATGATCAAGAGTTTGTGTCACATTTCTAGATGCAAATCCTCGCCATAATGGGTGTATATGTTAATGAGATCACCATGGCCAAAGATTATGATGCATAAGGGTATGACATATACGGATCAAACAAGGTCTATTTCAAAACAATAGACACCTCCTCCTCCAAATATTCCACTAGTTCAATATGATGAAGAGAATATAGAGAAATCGATCATGTCTATGGACCCAAGATTGGTGGACACAAGCTTTAGCTATTCAAAGCCATACCCAAAAGTTAGCAACGAGTATCTAGGAGATACTTATAATTAGGGTAATTCTAGTGTAAGTGTATACTATATTGTTTATCCTTGCCTCTCTTATACAATTGTGTTATGATGATCTTACACTTGACACTCCTTCTTAAGATCAATCTTTTCTAGTAGGTGTAATCCCTTCTGGATACTTTTCATGTTGCAAGTAATCAATGATGGTTTTACTCCATTTAAGTGTAGTGGACACATGGTACAAAATTACATATTTTATTAGCTCAACTAGATTGCATATTGAGCAGTTCTTGGCATGGTCATGAACAATTATTTCATGTTTGTCCAATAAAATCCTTATCTCACAAGATTTTTGCAAAGTTTTATTCGTGAATGATGATGTCCTAAAAGATTGGAGTGGTCTTCTCTCATTATTTTTGGCTTTTGCATGGTGTTGACACAAAACAACAATACATGTTGACCAAATTGATAGTAAACACTTTCCACAATTATGTATATTTTGTCATCTTTTGCAGAGATTTGACATATTTTGCCCATCTTTAAGAAATGAAACTATCTTTTCTGCCCACTTGGGGACTATTTCCATCTTTAAGAAATGAAACTATCTTTTCTGCCCACTTGGGGACTATTTCCAAGAAATGATCCATCTTTAAGAAATGAAACTATCTTTTCTGCCCACTTGGGGACTATTTCCATCTTTAAGAAATGAAACTATCTTTTCTGCCCACTTGGGGACTATTTCCAAGCGGAACAGGCAAGCCTCAAAAGATCATTTGTGATGCTTGTAGGTGGCTCACCATTGGTTAGGTGGGACAAATGGTTGGCTCTTGATTGAGTATTCCCTTTCATTACTACTAATTTTAAATCAAGTTACATAAGTAGTAGGAACTAATGCACTACCAATCTAGTGGTACAAGGCTTGTTTAATAAGTAAAGCAATGTTTGATGGACTATGAAGAATTTGAATAGCCTATAGATAGTGATGAAACTTCTTGCTCGCATACACCATTCCTAAAATTTCACGCTCCATGGTGTTGTAAACCCTATTTGCTACATTCAACTATATGCAAGACTACGCAATGGGCCATATGCCCGAAGGTGTAGGTTGTGCAAGAACACATTCTATTGCATAGTTTGATACATCCAAATGAACATGACTGATTGATTCCAATTAGATATCTTTAGGATGGGGCTAGTGCTCAACTATTTCTTGAGATCTATGAATGATTCTTCACATTCATTCGTCCACTCAGTGTGTAAGTAATACATAAAATGGTTTAACAATAACTACAAACATAAGGATAAAGCTTCCATAGCATCTACAGTGCCCCATGAAGCATCGAACTTCCTTGGCTATTTTAAGATGAGGCAAATCAAGAATAACTTTGACTTTTTCTTCATTTGTTGAGGTTCCATTTTTGGAAACAATGTGACCAAGGAACTTATCTTACTTGACAATGAAGATACACTTTTCAAGATTCAACAAAAAGAGAGCCTTTGATGTTGATTTTAAGAAATGATATCATGAAGTTCACCTTCAAGTGAGAGTGGGAAGTTAAGAGAGCCTCTAAAGAGCTCATAACACACAAGGGGGCAAAAATACCACCAACAGAGACTTGAAGCTAGATCATATCTAAAGAGTGAAGGGTTTTGAAAAGTAGACCACCTATAGGGAAGGGGGTATTGATTTTCATTTTCTCCACTCTTTGTAAGTAATGGAACTATGTTTTCTACCCATTTGGGAACTATTTCCAAGTTGAGTAGGTATGCATTGGCTAGATCATCTATGATGCTAGAAATTAGCTCAACATTGGTTAGGTGGAAGAAATTCTGAGCTCCAATGTGAGCATTCTCTTTCTTGACTACTACTTTAAGAGTGAATACATAAGCAATAGGAACCAATGCACTAATATGAGGCTTGTTTACTAAGTAAAGAAATGCTTGATGGTCTACAAAGAATTTGAATTTATTAGCCAATAGATAATGATAAGACTTCTTGACTGTGTACACCATTCCTAACCCTTCATGCTCCATGCTGGTGTAAATCCTTTATGTTGCAGTCAACTGCTTGCTAGCCTAGGCAATGGGAAAATCCATGTTTCCCTTTGGTATAGGTTGTGGAAGAACACATTTGATTGCATAGTTAAAGCATCCATATGAACGTAAATGATTGATTCCAATTAGAAGTTTTGAGGATAGGAGTAGTGCTCAATAGTTTTTAGAGCTCTAGGAATGATTCTTCACATTCATTTGTCAACTCAAAGTTCATAAGTAATCTAGAAAATGGTTTGGGAATAATTGAAAACATGTGCATAAAATGTCGATAGTATCCACATGACCCCATGAAGTATTGAACCTTCTAGGCTATTTTAGGATGAGGCAATCCAAAATCACTTTGATTTTTTCTTCATCTATCAAGATTCCATTTTTGGAAACTATGTGACCAAGGATTTTACCTTGCCTAATAATGAAAACATACTATTATGAATTCAAGCAAACAAAGAGCCTTTGAAGTTGATTTTAAGATATGACACTTTGAAGTTGGCCTTCACGTGAGAGTGGGAAGTTATTTGAGCCTTTGGAGAGCTCGCATCACAAAAATAGGGGAAAGGACCACCAAGAGAGTCTTAAAGCTAGGGCATATCTAAAGCCTAAAGGGTTTTGAGAAGTATGTCATCTCTAGGGAGGGGGGAGTAATATTAGTTTTCTCCACCCTAGAGAGCCTTGAAGATTTCCTAGTTAGCCCATCTCCAACCTCACTATACATAGATACATGCTCACCTATTCTTTTCCTTTCAGATCTTTAATGGTATAATTTTTTGCAGGTGTACAAATTTGCCTTAAAAAATTGCTACATTGCATAGTTTCCTTACTTGCTTGATTGAGTGTTCATGTGTATGATTCTTAGATAATGTAAGTTAATTGGATCTAACATTTCAACATGTTCTCTCTCATTTTTTGTGCTATAGGATCAAATAGGAGAAATACTTACCTCATCAAGTTCTAAGAATATGCAAAATCATGATCCCAACATGTAAGTAGATTGGATGTCAAAGCCTAGGGGTGAATTCCAAATTCAAATCACATTCACACACAGGAGACACCATCTTTCCAAATGATTCTGGATAGTCTATTGTTGGACTTTGCAAGCTTAGGTGTGCTACTCTCTCAAACATCATTATGGTCACACTAGAGGGAGAGTTACTAGTAGACAAGATGGGAGCCTAATATGTGGCTACAAATAAACCAAAAATAATTACTCCACAAGGGGTAGAACTCTTGAATAATATGAGTTCCAATCCAGAATACAATGTGCTCAAAGAAGAATTGATCCTAGTTTCATCCTTTTTTAACAAGGACAAAACATGTTGACAAGGTGACTCATCATGGATTATCGCCTAAAATATACGTTGCGGCATACTCCAAAGAAAACTTTTGGACTCTTCCACTAGCTACCAATAGAGGTCCTTACCATTTGGGCATTCATGGGTATAGGTATTCATATCCACTTATACTACCTATGTATGAAGATCAAAGGAATCAACCATATTTTCCAGTGAAGGTAGATGGCTGACAACATTTTATGCATCATGGCCTATTAGACAATTCTATTTACTACGTCAATGCTTGGGCTGCCACCACCATGCCAACCTACTATTCCCCCCACATTTCCAGTGACCAAAAATGGAAACGTGTGGCCCAAGTTGGCTACCTCCCCCACGGCGGCCCAAGTGGGTGAGACCTCTCAAGTAGCCAAGGTGGCCAAATTGGGTGCCTAATTTTTTATGGCCAAGGTGAGAAATTTGGATAACTAAATTTTGAGATGCAGGATACATTTGGGTGATTGAATTCTAGCAAGCATTAGGAAATCAGGCACCTAATTTTGGGTGATTCTCATGGAGTTGGGAGACTACATCTTCAAGGGCCACCACACAATAGGCACCTAGTAGATACTAGGCAAGTAGGAAAGAAGCCTTCCTTTGGGAAAAATGGGATAATTTCCTCTCTAGAATTGACTCCTCCTGAAGAGCAAGGTGGGCAAGCTCATTTTTTGCACACACTTCTTGGGAGGCAATCATCTCCATTCGGGCTACTTAACCAAAGTGGTCAAATTTTGCCAAAGGACACCACTACACTGTTATGCAAGGAGAAAAAAAGGGTAATCATGATGAATTTGAGAGTTTTATGGATGTAGGCCCAAAAGGTGCCAAACCTATGCAAACATCTCTAGAGGCTAATTTTGACCATGGGACCAGAGATGACCTCCCTTTTCTAGATATTCTAGATGGATGGACCAAGGGGCACATCATGGAGTATAACCTCAATGCTACCCCTATGCATAGTGTTGATGATTTTTCAATTGAGGCTATGCTAGATGTACTTGCTTGAGAAGTAAACCCACACGTACTCCACCTAGCCACATGGTTGTGAGAAAACCCATTCTTATTACAAAAGGTAAAGTCTCTTCTATATACCTTTAAAAGTTCCTTCTTGGTACTACAAGAACCTTTCAGGTATTCCAAAGGAGCTTGGATTACATTAAATACCCTTAGTAGAGGGAGCTTTACCTATAAGAAGTAGGCCATCGAATCAATCCCAAATATGTAGAGGCAGTCAAGGTGGAAATAAAAAAAATTAGAGGAGGGAGGAATTCTTCTTACTGTTGAGCACTCAAGGTGGTTTTCATCTATGGTTATTGCACCTAAGAAAAATAGTGGAAAAATAAGAGTGTGTTTTGATTTTCACACTTTGAATAAAGTGAGTGTTCAAGATGGTTTCTCTCAACCCTTCACAAAGCAGGTACTACAAGAAGTACCCAGACAAACTTTGTACAGTTTTCTTGAGGTATTCAGTGGATACAATCAAATTTTCACTCAAAACTACCTTTTTCACTTCATGAGGTACTTAATTCTACATGTGCATGTCTTTGATCCTAAAAAATGCACCTACTTCATTTAATAGATTAATGTATCTAGTATTGGGTAAATGGCTAATGAAATTTCTCCACATTTTCATGGATGACTTTTCGATATTCTTAGGTACAGATAAAAGAGCAGTGGCCCAAGATTTTCATCAACATTTGGAAAATTTGAACGAAATATTTGAACAGTGTCTCAAGATAGGTTTGAAGTCGAACCATGCTAAATGTCAATTTTTGGTCACCAAAGTTACTCATCTTCGCAACATAGTTTCGACCAAAGGGATAACTATTGATCCAACAAAGGTAGCTACCATTCTTTCCCTGCCAATTCTACACACTCCTAAGGAAGTGCAAAAATTTCTAGGACATGTAGGATGCCATAAAAGGTTTATACAAATGTACTCAGAAATAGCTAAGCCTCTATCAAGGCTTACAAGCAAGAAGATCCTTTTCTCTTGGAGTCATGAAGCAAAAAAAGCTTTTGGTCAGCTAAAACTGAATAAGTAGCAAAGAGAAAGATTTGATGCAAATTGAATCTAAAGTTTCTTTATGCATGATGTGTAATAGGTATGTCAAGCTAACATAGAAAAAGACAAAATAACAAAGAAATACAACTAGAATTAAGTCAACTCAAGATCAAACATTCAATCATTGATTGTCGTATGGAGCAATTTAAGAAGATCATATAAACATTGATGCAGGATAATAACAAGCTTTGGGAGGCTAATAACAACTTACTCATCTCTCTGACCTCAAATGTCCATATACCTCCATATCTCTAGCATCAAGGACACCCATCTTACAAAGAAATAACACAAGAAAACATTTAGCTACAAGAGGAAAATGAAGCACAAGTTGCTACTATTGGTACTCTTCAAGTCAACTGCAATATTTACAACAACAATATGATGCACTCAATAGAGCTTTGCTAGGAAAAAACCCCACGTGCATTATCAAGAACAACAACATCTAGCAAGGGTTGAGTGTTTCTCACAGAGGAATCAATAAAATAAAGGTGACTAAGGAGAGACCAAGAAGACAAGGACAAGCAAAAAAGGTGTAAATCTTTTGAAACCAATATCATCTTTTGTAAAGTACCCCATTATGGTAGACTTTTAATTTACTTTTTTATTATGTAATTAACTATAATTCTTGAGAGCATGGGGAATCCATCACATGTATAGTTTCTATCACCATAGCTTAACTGGGTCAATAACATGGTCAAAATAGCGTTACAACTAGTATAGGATTATTTTTTAACAAGGCGAGCCATTTTTCTACGATCAAAGCCACCCACTTTTGTATAAACCTCAATGGGATCTCAATTTTGTAGACTTCTTTCCATTGTAAGAATTGATCTCTTCATATATCTTGTAGTTCTCTCTTCTCCTCCATTTTTCTTCTTCTTCCTTGCTCATTTGGAGTGGCTATGTTGAGGAAAGGTTGTCCAAGGGAGTAGGCATTGAAGGGTCATTTCCATGCTTTGGTGGATAAGTGCATGCATAGGGAGCTCTTACATAAGTAAGCACAAATCCTGCTAGTTGTTTCAAGTTTTTTTCTCTATGTGGGTGTTTGTTTTCAAATTTTTGAACATATTAGTATGTAGAACTTTCAATTTTGCATGTTTTGATATGCGAGAAATGTGGCAATATATTTGACACATGCTGAAATATTTTTATCTGAAAGTTTACAAGCTTATGAACTTCAAATTTCACTATTTATTCTCTCTCCAAAACTAGGAATTCTCTCTTGATTTCCATGCCCCCGACCATGCAGATACTCGGATTGATGATTTGGTGTCTCAACCAACCACTTTGATGTCAATAGGTGAGTCCATTTGGTCTATGGAAAAGAAGGGGAAACACCATAGAGAGATGAAAAATGTACATAGTATGGTCGTTGACTTTTTCACTTTCTTAGATATGCCTTTTGAACACCATTTTTTGGGACAAAAGTGGACAAGGAAAAGGAAATATAAATAAGGAAGGTAACGAAAATCTCCAATAACATTAGAGCATGCATGTGAGTGCTAATTGGCACTCATTTGAGCATCCATGTTGGTATAAACATGTAGAGAGAGAAAAAGAGAGAGATTTTCTGTATGATTGCATGGTAGTGAGGCGGTCGATTAACACATATCTTTGTGTCTTGACTCATGGTTGAGAAATGTCCACAACATCTATCTCTATGAAAGGAGGTAAAACATGGGAGATTTGTTAAAGCGATGTGAGTATGCATCAATATAAAATTAAACTTTATTAGAAAACTAAAATAACATATAAACTATATTTATCTATCTATAAGGGTTAACTGTGGCAAATATTTTTGAAAAGGATTAAAATATTTCAATTGTATTTTTTTATTATGACAATATGGTCAAATTACTAAAACTCAAGTATATCATCTCTCAAACGACTATATATATGCAATAATGATTTTCCTAATTGCACATGTGAATTGGGAAACTAAAACATTCTTAATGTCTAGATTAAATGTACAAAGAAAAATTTAATGATCCAAAACTCATAAAAATCATAGATGAAATTCCTTATAATGACATTTTCTAATATTATCTATGCAAACATAATCATGATAAAGTGAACTAGAATCAACGAGAACCATCTTAATCTTAGAAGAGGTACATACAAAAGTTTCAAGTAGTTTATCTAGCTACAACCTAGTTGCAAAGTCATTTTGGTGAAAGATTTGAGGTCCAAAAGTCATGAAAAGTTTGAAAGGAAGAATGGATATGGTCAACTTATGGATTCCAAATCTTCAAGAGGAACCAATTTACTGTCTACAATACATGCACAAATAAATGTGAAGTTGTCCACAACCTAAAAATCTCTAAGATTGAGGTTCCAATCTACCAATACAGCTTTGAGATAAAATCTAGCATAGCGCCATATAATATACATCATAAAATTGAAGTATCCACAACCAATCATATAATCCTTCTTTCATATAGTGTTTATAATATTCCCTTTGCACATGTTCATTACTTCAACATTCATCCAAAACGGGGTTACTTTGCCTTTGCATGTATAAATACATATGCATATTACATAAACCACAATGTGTGTGTGTGTGTGTGTGTGTGTGTGTGTGTATATATATATATATATATATATATATATATATATATATATATATATATATATATATATATATATATATATATATATATATATATATATATATATATGCATGTGTGTGTGTTACATTGTGTGGTATTTTCTATGAAATTTGTATATAGAAGGGCTTCATATAGATGTGGCATCTGTATTTGTAAACTTTGCATCATAAGTAAGAATCTTGCCTCGAAAAATCCACAAAAGAAGATCAATTTTAAGTACGTTTTTTCAATTTTTAGAGTTTTCAAAATAAAAATGGTTATGAAGAAGACAATGTAAAAAATAGATAAAATTTTCATTTGTAAAGACTTTTTGCTAGTTTGAGTAAAAGAGCTTTTCTTTTTGTGCAATTCCTGCACAAAATGTAATGGCTTCTTATTGAATTATTCTTTCTTGATTTCCCATGTGTAGTACTTCATCATTTCTTTAATTTGTGTCCATTATCACTATTAAAAATTGTTTTGTGTTAACTTTCTTTGTCTTTTGATAGGACATATCTATTCTTGGCTTTCAACAGAATTTCATAAAAATAGTTTTCTTTTTCAAACACTCAAACTTGTAGATCTTCTTGAAGCTTCAAAGCAAGGCATCGTATGCTCAATTTGGGCAAATAAGAAGGGAGATATGAACATTTTTCTCACTAAGTATCTCCTTTTGATTTTGTGTCTGAGCTCAACTTTGAAAATAAAGTCGACAATGGAAATGAATTTTTTATCATGCTTGCTTTGACAAACACTCTTTATTTTCATGATCAAACACCCTTCATTGTCGTGATCAAAGATATTTATGGTGATCAGCTTGATCAAAAGATTTTTACCATGATCCTCGTGATTAAAGTCTTTTATCATGATGGCCCTTATCAAAAATTTTAATGGCCTTCATCAAAATATTTTATTACAATGATGTAATAGTTATGGTGATCACTTTGATCAAAAGCTTTTTATGAGGATCATTGTGATCAAAGGCTTTTTATCGTGGTGGAATGTATTGTGTTGATCATTTTTCACTTAGTTTTGGGCCTCATATTTGGATGAATAGGGAACTTGATAGTTGATTATAAGGAGATTAATAAGACATATATTCATTTCA
Organism: Ceratopteris richardii; assembly: GCA_020310875.1. Lineage (NCBI taxonomy): Eukaryota > Viridiplantae > Streptophyta > Polypodiopsida > Polypodiales > Pteridaceae > Ceratopteris > Ceratopteris richardii. The sequence goes on from CM035407.1 coordinate 168,063,919, forward strand.
TCTGCTTGCCCTTGACTGCAACTAGGTAGAAGTCTCATCTTTGTGGATTTCGACAAAGTAAAGGTGTATGAATGCGCCATGTACTACAAATCAACACTTGTGACACCATTGCTTGGGAAAGCAATGACCATGCCTATGTAAATTGCATGATGGATTGTAAAGCTAGTAGGATAATTCACTGATTATACTTGTAAATACGTTTTTGTTAATTCATGTTCTTAACTCCATTGCAGGAAGTCCCACTTTTCATTTTTCCTTGTACCCTCATGTGTAGGATTAGGTGTTGAGACTCGAGTCATTGCATTTGTAGGTAAATTTTGGATTTATATTTGTGCATGTCCTTTCCTTTATGTTCTTTTTATTTTTTATCTTGGAAGCTCTTATAAACAAGGGTACCACCTCATAAAAGTGCACCGAAGAAAAATTCTGGAAATATGAACAAGCACATGAAACATGTAGAGTTTGTGATTGGTTTTCCTATAAGCAAGAATTGAATGAAGGATCTATAATCCTTGGAAAATTGAGGCTTTTTGAGCTTTGGAAAAAAAAGGGTACTTGGAGACATCAAGGAGGATAACAACAGATTAATAAATTTTGGTGAGAATTTTAAGAGAAAAATGAATCCATAGGCACTAAAGATAGGTCATAAATTAATGCCTAAAGGTGGGAGGTAGAAGGCAGTGGGAAGTACAATTGCTTCTTCCCCATTGATTATTCATCCACCTTGTTCCTCTTCCCCTAATATCTCTCTCACTATTCCTCCTTTCTTGACCTCTTCCTTGACTCTATCCCATTACCGAATACTTCATCCATATTGTCGATCAACTCCTTGCCCCTTTGGGATATCATTTGACTTTACCTCATCTAATTTTGACCTTACCTCATCTAATTTTGTGCATCTCTAGCTCTTCCATTCAAGTATTATCCTCCCTCTCCCTTTTTCTTTTACCCTCCCATTCTCTACCATCTACCTATCCTAAAACATTGTAAACTTCTCATCTCACCTTCTTTGCTGAATTATCTACAAATCCTAATTGTACCCACTCTTCACTAAAGTCGTATTCATTAGGAAAGCAAATCTTCTCAAGGAAGCAGGCGTATGAGAGAAAAATGGTGGAGAAACCTTTTTATGAGCAATCAAGCAAATACGCTAACATGTGAAAATAGGCAAATGATGATGATCCTACACACATCAATTTAATATTCTATCCTAATTAAGCTCGAGCTTTTGGGTTGAGGAATTCCAATAAGGACATAAAAAGTGCCTTTGATCATTCCAATGAAGGCAAGATAATATCCTCATTTAGACATTAGAGAAGAAAGGCACCAACATAGGAGATCACTGGAAGATTATCAAGTGGTGATCAATTAGATATAGGGTTTTTATCTTTAAATGGAAAATCAACCATAAATTAGGGTGACAATGAACATTTGAAATTGCAATGATTAAGAAACTTAATTACTTCTATTGGAATGATTAAGAAGAAGAGAAAGGGGTCCGATAAAGTTTTTTTTTTCAAGAACGAAGCTCAGCAATAACCTATTCTCTTAAACTTGAATCAATAGAAAGAACAATCGTACAAGTGAACGGGTCTAGCACCCATGGGATCCCTTGAATCCCACAAACCAGGGGTTGCTTAAATCTTGCTAGAACACATTACAAAGAATGTTGATAACTCTTTCATCCCCCTCATGGGGGGGAGGGGGGGGGGGGGGATTTTCTTTTAATTGTGTTGTTCTCAAGGAAAAACACTCCATGACGTATAAAAGGCAAGGGTTTCTTAAAAGGCATCCGATAAAGTTCATTAAGGTCTTTGCATATGTAATACTTCTTGAATTCACCAAAGCCAAGAAAAAAAGGAGGTCGAGCAATGACAATAGTAGAATTAAGTAACTTTGTGGCTCTTTCTCCAAGAGGGAACCCTTTATTTTTGTGGCTATTTCTCCAAGAGGAATGTGACTCACATTGTTGTGTAATTATTTTTGAGTGGTGATTGTCACACGTATTTGTCTTTCTTCTCCTTTCCTCTTTTATCTTCACTTAATGTTTGGAGGAACGACAACTATAATCACTTTGTGAATCATAGGAAACTCAAGAAACTCCATATACTCATGAAACAAAAGGAGAAAGCACATGCCTAAATCCCAAAATCCAAGTCTCATCATCTTCTGTGAGTTTAGCACCCCATTAGAGCTAGAATCTTTCCAAAAATTAATAAGAAATCTCAAGGAAAAAGGTGCTAAGTGGCATCTGCTCATTGTACAACAAATTGGATAGGCAATATCTTAACTATGAGTGAACAACATCATCGAAAATCACAACACCGAATTTCCTAGGACTTTAGGGGTTTGGCATCATCAATGTACAATGAGGAAGCTTCACCACTACAAAGGATAAGACTTTGACATCTTACTAACAGAAAAATTTTGGGGTCAATCAAGACACCCAAGGATACAATTCTTGATGTATGTTGCTAGTTTTTCATTTCTTTCTTCACCTCATGGGTTATTCATGTCGATGCCACCAAGCAATAGTCATTCCTAGAAGGATATCTCATGATCCTTAGCAAATCTTAAAACAATAAGGCACTCCACATTCATCCACATCCACTATTTCACCACCCAACCTCCTCACGTATGTGCCCATTATCCTTTCAAAAACCCTAACAAATAAGTTACACATCTTGAACAGACACATTCAAAAGAGCGATCCAAAGTTTAAGGCGATTTGTACCCAAAGGTTGAGTGCAAAAGGAAGCCACATTAATGGATTTTTTCCTCTAAGAGTGATTGATCCAAAACAACATTGTTTGCAAAAAATCGTTTGAAGGACAAGAATGAATTGATTGTTTGATTCTTGACTACTTCTCTAATGTTGTCTTTAAGTGAATCTCGAATAAATTGCTTGCAATTCATAAAAGAGAGTTACTCATGTAAAACCTTAATAATAGAAGAACTTATGTGCACAAAGCCATATTTATGGTAAAAATTGGCCACAAATGTGGATCCCAACACTCCTCAAGCCAAGAATTCAGAGGCTAAATTAGTTTATGATAATTTCAATATAAAACATGTGCCAATAGCCCAGGTAGGAGAATACAGCGAAGGAGATGAAGCAACAGGTCCCTTCTTATCTCATTCAATGGGAACACTACTGAAGTAATTTAAGAGTGTGGGGAAGATGTAGCAATAGCCACCAAATCCCTTAGGGGTGGAGAAAAATTGCATTGAGACCTACTCAACTAAAATTACAATTGGTTGAAGGACACATTGAAAGACCTCTATGATTGCTAGAAAATGTTGAATTGAGCACATGTGAAGTGGCTTTTGATCAAAGTCTAGTGATCTGCAACTTCAGTCAAGCCAGTAACTATGCGATGATTGTAGGAAAATTAATTTATGCACCAATTGAAGGTCATTCAAGATTTCTCTATGTGTGCAACACTTGGGAATCATGACTACAAGCAATCTTCATGCATTTAAACAAAGAGATATCTACCCATCCAATGGAATAATGTGCATAAAGAAAAAGAGGATTTTCCTTCAAATGAATCATTAGATTCGGAGTCTTGGATGCATATGGATGTAAATTTGTGGGTTTGTAGACTATCTAGAAGAGATCTTACTAATTACTTGATACAAGATATATCCATTGCTAATCCTGCATACATTCCTCAAACTTTTAACCATGAAGTATTTGAGGTGCATGACTAGATGCAAATCCTAGCCACTTCAGATATTTTTGTTAATGAAAATACCATGATCGAACATTGTGATGTTGAAAAGTATGACATTAACGGATTATTCATGGTCTCAATAATTGAGGAAATAAAAAGGGAGAAGCAATACCCATGCAAGATGAACGTTCAAATAATGACACCTTAGTTTTCATTCACATGCAACCTAAGCTTGATATTGAAGATGAGTTCCTGATGAAAATCCAACCAAGATATTGTGTAAGCGGTCATTAAGACTAAAAGTATCCCCTATACAAACTAAAAAAACTTTAGAGTGAAAGAGTTATTTTAAAATATACAAAATCAAATTACTTTGACCATCTCGAACACTTTAGAAAATATGAGGTAGAAAGTCGAAAAAGTTATAGCTCTATGACCAAAGAGAGAATGCAAAGAGGAGAGTCCTATGAGAACAAGGAGATGAAGAAGAAATTGGTTATCAGAGTTGAAGATAATGAAGAGAATGCACTTACACTAGGAGTGTATTTTGGAAATGGAAGAGGCTCGATTAAAAATGTTGTTTCGAAAATATAGAGATGTATTAGCTTGGTCCTACAATGACTTAAAGGGAACTGACCCTCATATATGTTCCCATAGAATACCTATGGCACCTAATGCCAAACCCTCCAAATAGAGGTCATATACTTATAACAATGTATATTCAACTAAAATTAAAGAGGAAATAGATAAACTCTTAGAAGCAAGATTCATATTTGAGATGAGCACACCAAATTTGTGTCCCCATTATTTTCATGCCCAACACGAATGGAAAAATAAGAGTTTGCATCAACTTAAAAAATTTCAATGCTTCAACCATACGGGATAGTTATCCACTTCCCATTATTGACCATCACTTAGAAAGAGTAGCTAGCAAATATGTTTATAGCTTCCTAGATGGTTTCTCAAGTTACAATCATGTTGCACTTGTATCTAAAGACCAACAAAAAATCACCTTTGCCATTGGGGAATCTATGCATTCAAAGTGATGCCTTTTGGCTTAACAAATGCCCCTCTTTCCAAATATTGACATGTCATGTTTTAAAAAAGTTTCTTACATATTTGGAAGTGTATGCCGATGACCCCTATGCATATGTTGGACAGTGACCTGGGCACATCCCCATGTTCAAGAAACTATTTGCTAAATGCAGACAATGTCGATTCTCAATAAATCCAAAAAAAAAATGTCTTCATGGTAAGCCAAGGAAAATTTTCAGACACATTGTCTCCAAGAATGGAATATCCACTGATCAAGACAACACCAAAGAAACTGTGAACTTTCCAAACCTTAGAAGTCTCAAAGAAGTGTAGGCTTTCATGGATCGTTGTGGGTATTGTCGTAGATTTATCCACATGTACACAATCATTGTAAGGCCCTTGTATTCTTTTATTACCAAGTTTCAATGGACAAAAAGTGTGACAACATTTGAAGAGCTTAACAACAAGCTTGTCATAGATCCTATATTGAAAGTGTATGACTAAAATAAAGTCCTCACGTGCATGTTGATGCTTTGAATTATCCCATAGGTTGTATTCTAGGGCATCTTACTAATGAAGTAGGCCTAGTTCTCCAGTTTCCTATGCAAGTAGATAGCTCGACAATGTAGAGTGAAATTACATGACCATTGAATGAGAAGGATTGGAAATTATATATGTCATAAAGAAATCTAGCCATTATTTCCTTACAAATAGTTTAATTTTTTTGTGGAACATAAGGCCCTTCTCTACCTAGTAAACAATTCATGCAACATTAGAAGATTAGTTCATTGGTTTCTCTTGCTAATGCAATTTGATTTTGAGGTTCTAGTTGAAATAGATAACAGACACTTGCATGTCGATCACCTTTCCAGGTTAACAAATAATGAACCACACAATGGGGTTTCTTATGAATTCATAGATGCCTACTTGCTTAATCTAGAAGTGGCTCCCAAATGGACAGAACCTTATGTCTCTTTACTCACATATGATCCATTGCACCACTACCTTCATACACAAAAGAACGAGATAAGAGAGTCCAAAGAATTTCAAATCATTGCTCAGACTATCTACTAAACGAACGAATAAGACATTCTATCTGGTTGTGTACAAGATGATGAGAAGTGGGATCTAATGCCTCAAACCCACATAGCTAGTTTGTGATCGCATTTCATCCAAAGTAAAACTTTGTAAAAATTGAGGCAATTAAGAGTGTACTAGCCTCACATGTCCAAACACATTCATGAGTAGTCCATCAATTGTCAATTTTGCATTGATGGACCAACAATGTAGCATTCTATGCTTTATCAATTAATTGTAGCTCAAGAATGGAGTAAACCTATAGTAAATTACCTTGGCGATGGAATATTTCCACAAAGCATTACTCTTGCTAGGATGAAGCTACTTGGAGAAGAATCTACATAGTATTCTCTTATTTGTAACTAGTACAAGAGAGCAAAGGATAACTTCTTGTGTTTGTGCATACATGAGATTCAATATTTCCCTATCCTAGAAATGCTTCACTCAAAAGCTTTAGGAGGACATTTGTCACCTGCAAGAACACCAAGCATATACTTTTTGCTAACTTATGGTAGTTCCATTGCACATGAATGCAAACAATTATGTGGAAGAATGTGACATTTACCAACAAAATAAATATCCTTTTGGTAAAGCTCAAATGCCTCCTAGACAAATGAAAAGCAAAAAAGTATTTGCTAAACAGGGAACCTATTTCGATGGACCCATTATCTCTCCAAGAAAAGGCTCTCATGTTGAGTATATCATAGTGGCTATTGAGTATTTGAATTATTGGGTTGAAGTGAGAGGAAGGAGAAGATGTGATGCTTAAATGAGTGTTAACTTTCTCGTTGAAGAGATTTTCACTAGATATTGTATATCCATTGAAATGATAGGGATACTTATTTCATTAATAATACATGTTGAACGGTTATTATTGCATAAGAAATAGGCCATTGATCACTCGAGCAAATTGCCAAGTTGAAAACACAAATAAGATCTTTTGTATTGTGTTTACAAAACTAGCGAACAACAAGCCCTCTGACCAGAACATACAACTACATTTGTGTGTGTGTGCATGTGTATAAATATATATATATATATATATATATATATATATATATATATATATATATATATATATATATATATATATATATATATATATATATATATATATATATATATATATATATGTGTGTGTGTGTGTGTGTGTGTGTGTGTGTGTGTGTGTGTGTGCACACACACACAAAGATGTATCTATGTGTGTGTATGTATGCATGTACATAAATGAATACATACATACAGGCATGTATGCATACATACATACATACATAAGCACATACATGCATGCATGCATACATGCAAGTACATACATGAATACATACATGCATACACATACATACATGCATACATACATACATACGTACATACATACATACATGCATGCATACATGTATGCATGCATGCATATAATATCACGTGTTTATTCATTCATAAAACATGTATAAATACATACACATACATATATGCATGATTGCATATGCATGCATGTGTGCATATGCATATGCATGTATCTTGACATATACACTTTCATGTGCATGCATCCTTAAATACTTTTTTCTAAATTTCATCCATTTTTATATGCATGAATTCGAGCATGCATAGTCATGCACACAAACTCCAAGTACATGAAATGCACACATACACATAGGTACTAATACATGCATACATAAAGACACATTGGTTACATGAGATTTTTGGACTTTTCTTGGTACTATCTACTACAATTTCATAGCTCTTTGACTGCATTCAAAAAAATAAAGTGTTGAAACCTTCCTTTATTTTCTCGTATCTTGTGAATTTCTTGTTGAATAACTTTTAAGTGCACATAAGATTTCTTTACTAATAACCTCTATCGTCCCCATTCTTGAGAGAAGGTAGTCCTTCCAAAATGTCATAGAAGCACTAGATTGTGCCCCCTGAGACTAGTGGCCACAAGATTACTAAATTATGTTTCTATGAATGACACCACTACACACAATACAAGGGATACCACAACCCAATGCTACACATGATTACAACATTTCCCTTCATGGAGATGAGCAAGATACAAGACATGACTAGACAAGACCCTCCAATACAAGATTACAAGACAAGACTAGGAACCAAAGACTAAAACAAGTAGGCAAGAACACTCACACTTGAAGGATCTTTGGAGATTGCAACTCCTTGAGTTGCTTAGATTGGGATAGACAAGATTGAGGATCTCGACGGTCACATGCTCCTTATGTAGGCGTTTTGAACATGATTTTGCAAAGGGGTTATCAAGGGTGATTGCAAAATGATGATGACATTGAGCCAAACAAGGTCTATCGTTATTAGTGTTTTAGCATAAGAGGACCAAAAATCCCTCTCCCTCCCTCCCTCCCTCCCTCCATCTCTCTCTCTCTCTCTCTCTCTCTCTCTCTCTCTCTCTCTCTCTCTCTCTCTCTCTCTCTCTCTCTTTCTCTCTCTCTCTCTCCATAGCCCCCCCCAATTTAAAGTTTTATTAGCAATAATGGTCTGCATCCATGATCAAAGACAAGAACAACCATGTGAAAAAGGGAGTCCAGACTTTATTCTACATGCAAAAATAGGAGGGAACACCTTACCAATCACAAAAGCATAGAGGGAGAGAAAGGTGATACATCTTCCTCCCTATGCTTACAAGTCAACACTATATAGAGAAATGTAAAACCTCTTCCTCCCTATGCTTACAAGTTGACACTATAGTTTCTCATTTCTTATATTGAATTGACATATATACTCTCATTCACATGCACTCCTTAAACATAGAAAACATCATAAACAATATTTTTTATTGAAATTTGCCTGATCCACCTTTGCATGGGGCTCCATAATGGATCCCAATGATGATGGACCAAGTTATGTCCAAACTCTCAAACCTCTAAGGTCAAGCTAGATATCCAAAAATAGAGTGCATAGACTCACCACCTAAGCTATACATAGCCCTTGCCTAGTCAACATCTAAAGTCCATTGTGGGGACTCAACCATTCATGTGGTCAATATAAATAAGATAATATCCTCATAACTCTTAAGCACAATGCACCCCAAGAAGCAATGGCATGCTCTAATACCAATCGTTAGAGTTCCAAGGGACCAAGAAAACACACACAACATGATGAAGAAAGGGCTTGGGAGGACGACATAACATATTATTAAGTGTGGAATGTACAGAAATCACTAGCCCCTTAGGGTTATGGCAATATACACAAGCCAAGGGAACAAACCTCCTACAAAGAGAGAAATGTGTGCATACAACCTTAGTCTATTCACACATCACTTCCAAAATATACTTACAATTTGTAGCTCCCTTGAGCATTCCGTCATATTGTACCTTCTCAATGAGCATGGTTTCAATTATTCAAGCTAATTGCATCATCTTTAGACCCATTAAATTTATGTGCAATTGGAACATCTTCATCTCTGGCATATTCCGTTTATCCTAATGCATATATTTATTCTTTCATCATCAATGTAATCACCAAAGGAAATATTTTCTACATTCCCAAGAAAATCAAGCTCATTTTCTACCTGGACTTTTCTTTGATTTGTAGATTGAGGATACAGTCTTTCAAAAACCTGCCAAAACTGAAAGATGTTTATCTCTATGAGCCATGCCATTGACTTAGAGATATCTTGTAAAAGAATCAATATAATGATGTTATCTTTTCTCGTTCCATTGATTGGATGCATTGAGATGATCCTCGATAGAGCATTTGAACTTTCGCTCCTTTAAACTTCCAAAATTTGAAAAGCTATTCATCATTACTATCCACGCTCAATGAATCCCTGTCTCTAGTCTCCTATCAATGCATTCATTTCAGCAATGATCTCTATCCCCTGCCTTACAATTGATCTTTGACGTGAGTGGACATGGAGAAATAACGCAAGTTAAAGTTATCTCAAACACTATGCTGAATCTAATTGTGCCCTTGCTCTTCTTTTGAATTGCTCTCACACACAACTAGATAAGTATCCTCTGGAAAGTTTTGGTCTACATCTCTCTTTAACAGAGACTGTTCATCCTATCAATTTTCATCATGAAAATAAATGGAAATAAGCCCAACAGTTAAGCTAGAACACATGCGACAACATGTGCTGGAAGATGGAATGAATCATTTCATAACAAAAATTACAAAAACCATGGTCAATGAAATGAATGATCCAGATATTTCTTAGATGTAAAATATAGGAACATACATGATGAATAAATACCCAACATACAATGTGACCTCCTAAGCTTGAGGAACCATCGAACAGAAGAAAATTTAACTGCTCAATCCTTAAGATTTTCATTGTTTATGTTATGTACATGTCTTTTGTAGTTGAGAACCAGAATGGATCCCAACGCAAACAGATCCATTCTTTTGTGAAGGAGCTAAAAGTAACGATGTATAATTAATTTACTTAAAGCCATGTATAGGCATGATACTAAGTCATCTATTGAAGATATACCCAAGATACCCAATGGACATGGTGAATGGTCTTAAAAACATGCAATTGAGTTAACCAAGCACCATACATGAAAGATGCCCATCATAGTGCTTTCCTGCTAAAGTGAATGACTTAGAAGCAAAATCCCCACCATTAGAACGAGGATAAATGGCAATGTCAAGATTGATGAGGACCACATGTAAATAGATAAGTATGGATCAACAAAACTCAAGAAGGGAGAGTTTCACATTTTCAACCAGATGAAAAACAAAGTCAGATTCCTACCACCACACGAAGAAGCTCATGGAGGATAAAGTATGTTGTTCTCACACACGCTCCAAAACTTGAAAGTGCAAATGAAACATCTTTCTTTGTACGGAAGTGACATAATAAACATCTTCCTTGCATGCAACCCTATGTTACATGGAAGAAGCAAGCAAATGGAAATGCTTACCAATTCATAAAAAAACGAGTCAAAATTTTGACCAAAAAGGTAGAATGGTAATGTTCCTTTATGTGAAAAACTTAAATTATTTCGGAATAACTTATGAGAACAAACCAAAACACAGGGATGGAAGGAATATCACAGAGAAAGCAGATTAATCACCTTGGTAGCTCGCAAATGGGTCTTCAGCTACAAGCTTCTACATAACATGACTAGCATCAACACACTTGCAAATAGGTGTTACAGACATAGTACAAACCTTTTAAGAGATGATAAAGACAGCTACAGGACGACTAATATACATAGATAGATAGATAGATAGATATATCTAAGAAAATGAACAGTTATATGGTTTTTCATTTTTGTACTTACATGCAGGTTACAACCTTTGACCAGTACAGCTATAAAAAAACTACAGCAAATTGAGGAGAATAACAATTTCTTAGTACTCAACCAAAAGAACATATATTTCAGTCGACTGAATAACTACAAGTAAGAGTGTCTATCATCGTATAATCCAGGAAAATTTAAACAAACAATCCACAGGGAAATTCTAATCAGGGCAAACACATCCTCCATGTGTCACAAGATACACAACCATATGATCAGACTGCCTACTAATTACGGAGTTTACAATATCTTAATAGTTCAGACTGTAACAATGCCCATGCACTCAGAGACTGAAAAGCAGTACAAAGGCTTTGATCAAGAATAGCATGAGACATTTAACACATGCGAAGCTAAACCTCTAATAAAGAATCAGCAGCACAGTGGGCCAGGCAACATATTGTTTACTTCAAAGTGCCCTTTGCAGATAAGATGACCATTCAAGCAGATTTGTATACATCTAATTCAGCCAATGGCAAAAAGGTTTAATTTTTCTGAAGAGCAACTTCTAACAATGCATTCCTGCATCAAGCTTCATTTAGTCCTTCCACTAGTAGCGTCACTTCATCCGTATTCACTTTGCAAGAAAAATCACCAATACTAGCATGAACAGCACACTGCTCTCACATAAAACAAAAGATTATATACCTTGGATTAAGAAGGTTGCACATAGGTTACACTAAGCATCACTCTTTTGTAAGAGCAACTTCTGACAAAACAATCCTGCACCAACTTTTTTTTAGTCCTCTCATGCTAGTAACCTGATTTCATCCATATTCACTTTGCAAGAAAAATCATCCATAAGACAAGCCTAACTGGCCTTAAAGCTCACCTAACCTGAACCAGACACTGTTCTTATCACATAAAACTAAAAATCAGCCATGATTCAACAAATAGTTTCTAGTTCACACCTACAACATGGAAAACTTCTGAGCAGTAAACTGACCTGTACTTTCGAAATATTCAAAACCTGAATAGATTTTGTCTATGGCATAATGGAGTACACTGAATATAGCTAGACTAGCTTCTCTTCCATAAAAAAAAGCAAATTCCACTTCCGCCCATGAAAAAATTTGAGGATAGAAAAGTAAGCTTGTGGTTGATATGTGTGACAGCTTTGTCATTTTAAAGTCCAAATAATTTACTAGCATTGAAACCAGGCCTGCTTCTCTCTCACAAAAGTTGATCAGCCATAGCCTGTCAATCTCCATTCTAAATAACCCCTTGCCAGAAATCGACAAATTTACCCTGTATATTTTGGTGCACGTCTCCCATTCAATAAATCATGGGCTTTGAACTTCTAGTACACAACAAAAAAGAGAACCTTGTGAAAGCTCTTCTGAGAAACCCATTGTATCTTCACATCCTATCTTCACGCTGTCGAGGGGCACATTTGATAATATCATCCACTCTCAATATCATCTCCGCGGCTTCAGTGGCTGAAAGCAAAACAGCTTGTTTGACTTTGAAGGACTCAAATATTCCAAGTTTCTCCACATTGCCCACCTACAAGCAAAAAAAGTTTATTCCAATGTGTTCTTGATATGTACAGTCAGTTCCTCTACACCACACAGATGGCTAGTCACTGACTGTACATGCAGCAGCAATTTACCACATCGATTATTCACATATGCCAATACTATACTACTAAGAATAACTTGATTTGCATTTATGCATAAGACATGCATCAAAGTTCCTTATGTGAATAAGAATTGGAACAAATACATACCGCACCCAAGATGACATCTATTCCAGCTGTGCTATCCTCCTTTGCATGTTCTGCTCTCAATTGTGCTACAAGTTCTGCACTATCAAGACCAGAATTATCAGCAATGATGGTGGGAATGGCCCTAAGAGCAGTGGCATATGACTCAATAGCAAGAGACTTCTTTCCGGGTGTCTTTCTTGCAAGCTCATCAACATGGCGAGCCATGAGCACTTCAGGCCAACCCCCACCAAGAACCACGCGACTGTCCCCAACAGTCTGTTGTAGCACACATAATGCATCATGCAATGACCTTTCTGCCTCATCAAGAACATGTGAACTGCAAAATGCAGGAATCAGAACTGAAAGTTACTTTGAAATGTACACAATAACTTTGCATAAAAAGATAGCCCATCACCTAATAGATTAGAATGCAACCATACCTGGCCCCCCTTAAAATAATCGTGCAAGCTTGGCCTAGATCGACTCCTGAAAAATGTATAAGCTTATCTTCGCCAATCATTATCTCCTCGATAAGCTTACAGTGCCCAAGTCTTACACTCTCAGGATTGTCAAATGTGGAAGCAATTTCACCACCCGTAACCAAAGCTAGGCGTTCTATACCATCAAAATCTGCATGTTCAATTGCTAAAATTCCTGCATCTGCAAAAAGCTCTTCTGGAAAATTGTAAATCAACTGCCGATTCACAAAGCAGTTGATCCCATGGCCAATTATCTTCTCAACTTTTTGTCTCATCTTTGATTTCTCTGCTGCTTCAATTTCTCCTATCTTAGCCATTGAATCCACCCTTACACGAGCTCCATATATTTTTATTTTATCAGTATCCATTGCTGTGTTGGCCACCAAAATTTTTGCATTCTCTACACGTTTTGGTTGCCCGATACCAATCTTTTTATCAAGAATAAATCTAGCCATGTAAGTAAAGGTCATTAGTATTGAATCAACCAGAGGAATTTCAATACTAGGGAAAAAAAACTGTTTGTATGAACAAATCCTCGCACAACTGTCTTACCCTTCATCTAAGAAAGAATCCTTCAGAGAGCCACCAGCCTTCTTTATAATCTGTATGGCCTCTAAGTTTCCACTACCCTGCGGTTTATGATGAGAAATCACTCATTGGGTTACTCAAATGCTCCACATTAACAATTTCCAACCTTAAATTACCTTGAGTCGAAGGACTGCATCCACTGCAAGATTTGCAAAGTGTAGCTTGTCTTGTGCCAAAATCTTCGAACTCAAAGTAGTCATTGCAATATTTAGCAAGTCTTCTCGAAACTTTACTGCATGATAAAAATAAAAGCAGTCACTATCAGAAAAGAACGAGTCATATAAATGTAGATACACATGAGAGCCCCAATCCCATACATCAAGAAGAGTGGAAAAGTAAAGTCTGTTCCAATCATTGTGGTGGATTTCAAATCCCAAAGTGAAAGGGCTTCACATGCCTCAAGCAAATATGAGATATCAACTGCTAACTCAAGTCAATACATATAACTTGACAACTTCACCTAGAACATTAAGCAATAAAACTCTGGCTTAGAAACTTGAGCATGCATTGTGACATTAAAAAAACAAGTGGAAATACATGAGCACATCCATGCAAGCAAATACACAACTATGCACACACAATAATGATCACTTGTCTTCAAATATGGAATCATACTGCTGTTGGATTCCTATTAAATTAATGTAAATACAAGATCAAACATGGGAAACATTCTTCTGCACTAGGGTGGTTTCACTCAAAATTGAAGTATACAACATTGCAAATTATCAGGTATAACAAAATTGTAATAAGTACATACTTTTGGTTTTTATGCCCACAATCAATGTTGAGAGCTAGAGACAAGACGAGAGTGAGAGAGAGAGAGAGGAGCCAAGCTCCACATATATTACATACATATCAAAAAATGAAGTACATGAAGTTACAAAGAAGCATATAAATAATGCTAAAAATGATGCTACAGCTGCTCTTCATAACTCCATAATCTCCATAGCTGAGAACACCTTCCTTCACGATAGAAGAGCTGTAAGGCTGCTGCTCACCTTGATGATGGTCAAGAAACACAACTCCTCCCTCTAACTGACGGTAGGCAGTGGGCACGCCTCCCAAGCTCGTGGGCTAATCCAAGTCGTGATTAAAAAGTGTTTATGATGTTGTTTATACATAGTTTCCATGTCAAATTGAAAAGCGGGACCAAAAAAGCTTGAAACACAGTTCCCAAATTCGGGGAGCGAATTCCAAGATTTGCTTTTTTTATTATTTTTTTTTTCTTAGTTGAAATTGGTGGCTTATGATATTCTAACTCCTATCAACTCAAAAATTATCACATGTCACTAATTTTGACCTAATTTTGATGATATTTTGCTCTATACAAAAATTACTATGACATCCCCCTAGCATAACCAATGGCCAAGACCACGTGTAGAACCAAGAATGAAAATATTCACACACACATCAGAAACATATACGAAGCAAGGAATGAAAATTCCTTTTCACAGCAAAGTTGATAAGGTGTACACCCTATAGAATAGTTGCAATCTGAACCAAAAACCAGTTACTAGAAATGTATGTGTGATAACACCACAAGCAAGGCCTTTAAAAGAGCTCATCCACAGCTATTCAAAATTGTGCTTGAAGCTCCAAAGAAGTGCGCAAGTAGTAAGATGTGAGCAGAGAGACTTGAGAGAGAGTAAAGAGAGATCAGATGCACAAATTATCATGGGGTAAGAAGAGAATAACACGTGTATGATTTTTGAAGTCCTTCAACCTTTGTGTAATAACTTTACATAGGAATCTTAATTTAATTTACTTAGTTTTGGGCACTCGAGCAAGTTCACATTGGCCAAGTGACCTTAAACTATGAGAAGGTGTATAACTCCCCGATAAGGGACCCAAAAACCAAAAAAGATATATTTGCAAACTCTTTGAAAGAGTTCACACCTTGATCAAATGTACAAAAGAAAACAAGTCGGGCCTTGATCCCCAAAAACGCTAGACTCATCATAAAAAAAGAAGTGCATCTATAGGGTCATGGTAGTCAACCACAAGACTACATAATCATCAGCACCATCATGTAAAGTATCAAATACTACGACATCCCCACTAACATCATGGGACCAATAGTGGATATAGAGCTAAGAATAATTACATGTACCATAATTATGAACTAAGAAACCTTGTAAACTAAAGTTGTTTAACGTATGATAAGTGAATGATAAATTCTACCTCTACTTACCTATCCAAGCTGCTTCCATTTTGAATCTTAATAATAACAAAGCAATAGGTGCTTGCCTTGCTAATTCTTACATAACCTCACAAAGCTCCACAAATTGGGTGGAACATGTCCAAAGCAAAAGACACAAAGATATATATAAGATATTTTAGCTAATGATCGACTAATAAAAAACCAAAACACATAAACTAATACGATGACAGCCACAACAATTTGTGCGAAAGATGCAATTCAAATAAGGCATGAAATATATAGATGCAAAATAAGAAACCTTGAAATCTTAAAGCAAACCTTGTAAATTAAAGTTGTTTAGCTTATGATAAGTGAATGATATTTTCTACCTCTATTTACCTATCCAAGCTGCCTCCATTTTGAATCTTAATAATAACAAAGCAATAGGTGCTTGCCTTGCTAATTCTTACATAACCTCCCAAAGTTCCACAAATTGGGTGGAACATGTCCAAAGCAAAAGACACAAAGATATATGTAAGATATTTTAGCTAAAGATTGACTAATAAAAAACCAAAACACATAAACTAATACGATGACAGCCACAACAATTTGTGTGAAAGATGCAATTCAAATAAGGCATGAAATATACAAATGCAAATGAGAAACCTTGAAATCTTTAAGCAAAACCACTAAACAAAAAATCAATGCCAAAAGACACTTCAATGATTGATAAACATTTTTTAAGAAAAGTAGGATTTGAATACATAATTCTCTTTTAATGTTTGAGCTAAACAGGAAATAATTTGTTGAAATCATCAAAATATGTCAAATAGGAAGCCTTCTACTATGAGAAGCCCTATTAGCAAGTTTATATAATGGATGGATAAGGCTCCCAAAAATGATCAAAATTGGTTCCGTTTTAAGGAATGGCCAGATTTGAGCTCAAAAACTTTTATTACATATTCTAGTAAAGCTCCATGAGAGCTATCCAACAATGTAAAATACTTGAGTGTTTTAATCAAGTATCAAAGTCAAAATTGAAACCCTAATTTCAGGTTGTGTGTGAAAAGCTACATGGAAAGCATATCAAAAGAGGCCACGAGGAGAATGTGCTCAATTGCTCCAAACACAAACGGATGGGCTTCTACTTGCGCAAAGAGAGATTTCAATGTGCCAAAACAAAAATAAAAAGTACTTAAATTTCTAAAAGCTCTTATCTTGATATGTGAAATAAGAGCTTAGTCTTATTGAATGAAGACTTTGTAACTTGGCCATATGTGAAGAGACCAACATGACCATAAGTCTTTGACAAAACATAAAAATGTCTATGCCTCCCCAATTAGGGTGCCAAAAAATATAATAAAAATATATCCAAAAAGTTCTTGAAGGAAGCTATCATTTGAGAGGATCAAAACATACAAAAAGGAGAGCCCTTCGGGCCTTTATCCCAAACAATCTCCCACTTATAGGACTTGCGATGTTCCTATAAGCCAGGTATTACCTGCCATTTCTATACAAAGGTGATGTTGTGCCTTGAGTAGACACTCAATGAGAGCTCTATAGGATTCTATGAAGTATTGGCCTTGATCAGTTTCATGCCATTCTCTACCACCTCTATGATGAAGTGGTATCACACATCAATGTGCTTTGTGCGAACATGGAACATGACATTCTTTGTCAAACATATGGCACTCTAGCTACACATCCAAGAGAACGTGTCTTAAACAGTCCAAACTCATTATACAAGCAAGCTAACCAAATGGCTTCCTTGAAAGCCTCAATGGCTCGATATTTCAGTGAAATAGATCTACCTACAAGGGTGTATACAGAGCCACTATTGGACTTGAGTGTGTCCATATCACCTCCCATGTCTCAGTCACAAAATCTTTCAATCTAATGAACCCTTCCCATAACATAGGCACTTGGTTTTGGTCCCTTTCAAATATCTCAAAATAGAATTGACTCTCTTCCAATAAGCTTTGCCAAGATTAGTCATAAATTTGCTAACAATTCCCACTACATGGGCAACGCTTGGCCAAGTGGCAACCATGGCATTTATAAGTGAACCAAAAGTCGATGTGTACAAAACACTTCTCATGTAGTTGGTTGCATCATCATCTTTGGAACAATCATCCTTGCAAGCTTAACATGTGGCTGCAAGGACACTCTAAGAGGTTTAGAATCAACTACACTAAAACGTTTTATCTTCATTCGAAGGATATGCTTGGCTTCCCTAATGACTTCCATTCAAATGAGTTTTGCTTTTACTTTAGAACATTTAAAGTGCTCTTTTTCTTCACAACCAGAAGCATATCATCTACATACATCAGTAGAATGATTGGGCTGCAATCCTCATCCTTTTGCCGATACAAATGGTTGTCTTCATGGCTTCTTTTGAAGCCATGTTTGAGTATAAATGCATCGAGCTTCTTATACCATTGTCTTTGGCTTATTTGCAAGATGAACTTTTCTAGGAATGACATATCCTTCCGATTGTTTCATATGCACCTATTCATCTAACTCCCCATGCAAAAGGTTTAAAATTTCATTTGGGATAACTCCAAATGCAAGAAAAGTATGAGAGCACACCACACATAATGTGCTCATTTTAACCACTGGAGAAAACAATTCCTAGAGATCAATGCCCTCTTATTGGGCACATCCCTTAGCAGCCAACTTTGCCTTGAACTTATATTTGCCATCCAAAATCTTGATTTTCTATTCCCACTTGTTAGGAATGGGCTTCCTACCTTTGGGCAACTCAACCAAATCCCAATTATCCTTTGCATGCAAGGCCTTTATCTTTTTCGGCATGGCTAACTCCTTGTGCTCACATAGCTTTATGGTTTCATAAGTCAAAGGCTCACCATCATAAGATAATATAATGTAATGTACACAGGGGTCATATCTCTTCACAAACCTCTTTGGACGCATTGATCTTCTCATCCAATGACACATTTTCTAACAAGGGATCTACATTATTTTCAGCCCTACCTTCAACATGAATAGGTACCGCACATACCCTTCAAGAGCTTCCATTTGTTGTTCGAAATCCTTTGGTTCAATTACCACTCATGTCTGAAAACAATGTCGGAATAGCACAAATATCCTAAAAATTTCAACAACCCTAAATCTAGCATTTGGTCAAATTTTGATCAAAGATGGTCAAAAAAAATTATTGATTGGTTGAATAGTACTCTTTGGAGCTTTCTAATGGTATATTGTTAAAAATCAAGCCTTAAACCTTAGCTCAAGGTTCAAGGCCATGGTTTACATGTGGACCTATCATTAGAGGCTTCATATCACCAATTTGAGCTACCCAAAACTTTCAACTACTTCACAAGTCATAGCTACCAAAAAGTTAAGTGGATGATTGGCAAATTCTCGCAAAATCATAAGCACACTTTTTGAAAGCCTATATATGTATGAATCCAAGTCGTGAGTGCAAGTCCACGAACTCTACTCTTTTCCTAGGTTAGCTTGAAGTCTACGGAAGCTACTACACGCAACATCAATAGGGTATTGCTTTAATTGTATCTTCTTCTCTAATAATCAATATGAAGTGGGGTTCCACTTATGTTTGATTGAGCATTATGTCTACTAGGTGTGGTATAAGTTTCGTGATTGTTCTCTGAGTTAGCTCTAAGTGAGATTGCAAACAACGAAGTTGTGTCTCTACACATAGGCACACAATAGCAAGGATAGATGGTCAATCTTGTAGAGGTTGGTTCTCCATATACGAGAATCCAAATTGCGTGTTTTGGAGTGTTGTAGATAGGTGGGAGTGTCTACCTGAATCCTTGAAAGTTTCATTATTCTTTTGCATTTGAACTTTGAGTTAGAACAAAAACGACGACTCTAGATCACTATCGACGACAACATGTGAGGGCCTAAAACCTCCCAAAGATGCATAAGGGTATTTATTCATCCCCATCAATGGTATCAAAGAATTTCAAAGCATTTGGGACTCTTGAAATAGGTCAAAGCAACCAATTGAAGTTGGTAGATCTCTCCAGAAAAGACCTTGAGCATACCTACAAGCTAGATCAACCATTAGAAGTGGATTTTCAAGATAAGAGCAAGCATCTCAATACCTATCAAGGGAAGAAGTTATAAGAAGGTAATCATTTTGAGCTTTGGCTATTCCATCACTCAAAGGATGCTTAGGAAGCATAGAAGCTTGAGCAATGGCTGAGTATGCTGCCCAAATAGGGAAATAGGAGAAAGGAAACCACCAACCTTAGGAGATTTAAAGTTGGCAATTTGCTCATTGGCAAAGGACTATGGAATTTAATAAGTGGAGCAAAGCAAAAGCACCATTATGAAGAGCCATTCACACACGCACAACCAAAGGAAGTAAATCAATGGATTGAAAGAGATTGGAGACTCATATTTTCTTATCTCAATACATTAGTAATAGCATGATTGATCATATCCAAGACCTTGACTCATCCAAGGTGTTGGAGGCTTTGGAGAGATTCTACTCCACATCCACGAAGGCCCAAAACATTCAACTCAACAATGAATTGAACAACTTAAGGAAGGCTTTAAATAGCAAAATCAATGATTATATCCTCAAGGTAAAAGAGATTGATGATGCATTAAGTAGAAAATTCCCTCGATGAAAATGATTTGGTAACTTATACATTAAATGGATTGACTCTTGAGGGATTATGACACACGGAAGCTATTCACTACTTCAATATATGTGAGGGACTCATTACCAGATTTTGAGCAATTAAACACACTCGTGGTGATCGAGGAGATGAATCTTGATGAAAGTGATTCAGAGTGCAATGAAGTCAAAGTCTTTTATGCAAGTCAAAGTCACAACTCTTTGTAGAGTATATTATGTATATAGTATACATCATATTGTACACATATTTCATCATATTATATATATAAATCATATTTATAATCTATATCATATTATATCCATAATATTCTGGGAACTTGGTAACTATATAGTATATTGGGCTCTATGAGGCTTGAGCTTCTACATTCTAAAATATAAAATATATGCACATTTTCATTAGGATAATTTTTGCTTTCTTTTATCTATGAATATAAAATGTTTTTATTGATGCAATAGCTAATGTAAACATTTACATATACATATATATACACACACACACGCATATATATATGGGCAAAAAAGAAGATCGCGTTGATAAACGTCAAAAACATTTTTTCGTATCCATCATACGTTGGCTAATCGTAGACAAAAGTTGGAATCCCGTAACAACTATGTGGCCAACCAAGGAGCCCTTATTAGAGGGGAATAGGTATTTTGCTATGTTCATCATGATCACATAAGAATGACATGTTTGTATTGTACGACGTCAAAAACAGCAATGTTTAGTCACTTTAAAGTTTTCAAAGTACTTCTCAAAAAGGAGATGAATAGGTACATAAAGACTCTTAGATCACATGGAGAGGGGAAGAACTTCTCCAAGGATTTTCTTAATTTCTAAGACATAAGACATCAAAAGGAAATATGCATGTAGGTATAAATCCCAACAAAATGGATTTGCATAGAGAAAGAACGAACACATGTATACCTAAATGAATCCAAGTAAACCCCAAACTCACCCTCAAACGAAAGTGCAACTATAAGCTCATGGTAGTCAACGACAAGTCTATAGAGGCCACCAACTCCATTATGCACAATATCGACTCAATACTATGACATACCAACTCATCTCATTAGTGCCCAATAGTGGGTATACAGCTAAGAATGAATACATGCTCACACACGCACCCCACAACACGCACACACCACAAGCATGAACTCACTAGAAGCTTTAGGAACTGAGTTTCTATCACTTCTGGAAGAGATGGGAAAACTCGGCCATAATGAAGCCTAGCACCAAATGCAAACAAAACACATAGCTAAAGTGGGGAGATCAATGCTCAAGGAGATAGTTAGAGTGGAAAGATCAATGCTTAGTTTAATTGGATATTCAAGTCAGAAAAAGGGTTTTAGGTGCTATGATCTTAAAAGCAAAGAGTTGAAGGTGTTTTTGATGAATTGCTGCCTTTGTTTGGTGCGAAAGATTCCTTACAAGAAAGACGTACATGATGCAGAGAGAAGACATGTACAAATCCAAGAAAGTGTGGAGGTTTCTAATCCTTGCAAAGCAAAGGCAATGAGGAAGAAGATGATGGAGACAATCCATCAATAGAGATGGATAGCAACAAGGAAAGAGAGTTTGAAAAGATGGAAGCCCCAAGTGTAAGACATCAAAAGCAAAGAGGAAAAGGTTCATTCCAACCCCTCAAAAGAGAAGAAGATCAATAAGAGAACCATATCTAATTCATTTTAACTTATGACTTTTTCATTGCAAAACATTATGCACACATGAGTTAGGTAGTTGCATGTGAAAAGACTAATTGTTTTGAGGATGCAAGCAAGCATGAAGAATGGAATCAAGCCATGCAAGACGAAGTGAAAGCACTCAAGGAACCACACTTGGTCATTGGTGCCTAAGACCAAGGATATGAAGGTGATAGGCACCAAATGGCTAAGAATGATTCAACATGCGAAAGTTCATATTTCTCCAACTATTTCACTCGAAAAACTTTGGCTAACACCCTTCACTCATTTGAATTTCATTAATTTGCTTCGCATGTAGAAATATGAAATGGTATCCTCCTTGCCTAAACTTGAAGCACTTTCTAAGCATGTTTGTGAGGGCTATACTTTGAGCAAAATGCAATGTTCTAACTTCTTCCTTCCCCACAAAATGTTCAAGAAGGATTGAACATAAATTATAGCTTGATCACAATGATGTCTGTGTTTCCATTGAGACATCCTCATTAAGGAATTCCCCATACTTCATGACTTACATTGATTAGTTTTCTAGGCATGCATGGGTTTATCCATTGAAAGCAAAATTAAAAGTGTTTATGTGCATTAAGAATTCCTAGTTACAGCCAAAAATTTGTTGGCATGTAAAAAGAGCACTCTCGATTTGGATGAATCGAAAGATATTGTGATTAAGATTGCGCCAATGATCCTGAAATCTCAATCGTCTATTTCTAAGTACATGTTCTTGCGTAGCTCAAAACCTATCTCTTGGGCAAGTAAGAAGAAAACTACAATTGCTCTATCATCCACCAGGACCAAGTTCAGAGCAATAAGCTTTGCAACATGTGAAGCAATATGGCATCATTTATTATTTGACATTGGTATTTTGCAAGATAAGGATAAATGTGTTCGCACCAACATCTCGTTCGTCTTGACCATCACCAAGAATCCAATGCTCCATGCTTAAACCAACATCAAGATCAAGTACCACTTCATCCGCAAGAAGCTAGTATAACAAGAGATTGCTCTCCGACAATGTACCTCTTGAGAACTTGGCTGATATGTATTAACTATGAACCAAAATGTATGTGAATAATACATGAAGCATGAAATATCTCAAGTGAACCATGAATCATGATACCAAAACCATGAAGAA
The DNA here is from genome assembly GCA_020310875.1 of Ceratopteris richardii. NCBI lineage: Eukaryota > Viridiplantae > Streptophyta > Polypodiopsida > Polypodiales > Pteridaceae > Ceratopteris > Ceratopteris richardii. The sequence goes on from CM035407.1 coordinate 168,087,359, forward strand.
AGGATATCTATCAATAATGATGCTTCACTCCATTGTCCAGTGTCCAACTCCACATAATGACTAATCTATTTAGTATAGACTCTAGATAATGGGATCAATCATCATGCTCCTCATCATCCATCCCCTCTAAAGAAGATAATGACGATGACTCTGATGGAATTTTTCCAATGATAGTGACATTCCCATCCTCGTACTCTCGCATGGCAATGGAAGTGAAATCAATGTTATGTGGTGCTACGACGATATCATCTTGCTAAGGAAGTGGATCTCCTCATCGTCGTGGGCACATTTTGCGCCCCCTGTTGTACACCGATGCTGGCTATGTCCATTTGAGGCTGAATACGCAGTCGACAAGCACATGCACGTGTCATTCTACGATCAATACTCTCTAGCTCCAAGTGACATGCCATAGATATCCTCCTCGTCTCAAACAATTGTCATCTCATCCTCTTTCTCCATAGAACTCTCAAAATTGGTAGGAGATACCTACACTTTACATAAATGATAAAAAAGAAATTTGAATTACAATATTAAACTTAAAAGAATGAAGGACATAAACTTAAGTGTATAAAAGAGTACCTCCTTTGTTCTATCTATTTTTGTTTTGAGATCATGCACCAATCTCACGTTGGCCTTACAAAAGCCGAACCTCTCTAATTGTTGTACAATCGACCTATTCCTCAACATTGTATGAATGAGAAAATGGCGCTCCAATTACGTTCACATGCACTAAAGGAAGCATCCTACACAAATTATAGTCTATGAGTCATGAGTCATGACATCCATAAGCATTTTCAAAATAAAGAAATCGAAACTATTACGAATCAATGTTCATTATTCAATTATCAATACAAAAAATACATGTGATAAGACTCCTAGAGCATGTGGAGCCATTGAACGATGACCATAGCCATAGTACAAAGTAGAGATTTAAATCATATATTTAAATCGGGATTTAAATCGTTTAAATCGTAGAGATTTTTAAAAATAAAAATAAAAATCAAGGTTTTATTCATTAAGAGATTTTTTATTTTTTCTTATATCTAAGTTATGCACAATACCTATTACTCCAATATTGGAGAGTAGTGAAAGTAGTGAAAAGTTTATATGATCTGGATGCTTATTAGTTGTTGTACTTCAATCATATGTGAGATGCCAACAAAGAGTTTATGATAACATTGAGTCGATGGTCATATAAACTCTATAATATCATTTAGCTATAGGTTGGTACAGATTCATACGGGACAGGGACTTAATTTGATGCCAAAAAATGTACATACACAATTGAAGGAACTTGGCTATCGATTTTAACTTAATTTAGTTACTCAAATCTCTAATAAGCAAGAAAATAATATAGTTCTATCTAGAGGTAATAAATGATAGACTATTAGCAAGCATAGGTATCACAATGATCAAATTTTAATTTTAAAATATGAAACATTAAAAAAAAAAATGGAATAAAGATTGTTAAAAACGATTTAAATCACGAATGCGATTTTTACGATTTTTATTTAAAAAATTTCGTGCGATTTTTTTTACTATGACCATAGCCATAATGTAGCCACCAATCCAATGGCTTTGCAATCACCCGTTTGCGCATAGATGTACTGTGCGCATATGCAATGCCCACATTACCCATATAACCTGTGGAAACTCTATCAAAGAGAAAGTTAATCGTCAGGAGACATGATGCATTACATGTGCTCATCCTTTATGTCATAATTGGCCTTCTGTCCATAAAGTCGGACTCTTGAAATATGGATACAAGTGTGTCAAAAATCCATGTATGGGTCTAGGTAGGAAAGACTAACGATAGTCCAATAGTCATAATCAGATTTCGTACAAAGTAAAATCAATGTCAAATCTGAATTTTTATTTAAATATATAAAATAAAAGGAACATACATAAATTTCAAACACATACCTCTCTAGTGAAAGTTCCCTTCCTCGCATGATAGCATGTCTCATCTGCATATAGAAATGGTAGACAAATTCAAGTATAGAACCCTCTTTGTCCACTATATGAAACAAGATACAAATGGGCTTTAAACCAAGCACAAGAGAATCTATTTCCTTCCAAAAGCTCTCATCTAATACTTTCATTTGCACATAACATGAAAGCTTTATCTGTCAGAGAGAGTTGTATGTTTGTCCATCTACAAGCTATCCAAATAACGACGTGCAACACCAACCTCTTGTGCTAAGGAATGCTCATGTATTATGATTTGAGTAACCTCTGGAGGAGCTTTAACACAAGCACAAATGCCCATTCCTCTTAAACAAGACATGTGATGTATAACTCCTGATTTGAGTAACCTGTAGAGGAGCTTTAACACAAGCACAAATGCCCATTCCTCTTAAACAAGACATGTGATGTATAACTCCTGTAATCATAGTAGAGAAGGACTTCTTGCAATATTTGCACATCCACTTATGACGGCAAGAACCTAAAGTACTTTGAGCATTAGCCAATAAGAGGCTAATGGTATGGGCATCCCACATGACAGTCATGCTTCGAGGCATATTGAATATTGAAGCAAGATATGGACTCAAGTTTGGGGTGACATAAGGTGATATATGGGCTGAAAATGTAAGATGAGGTCCAAAATGCTAAGTAGTAAGAGCTTTTAATTTTAGAGCTGAATGGGAATTGAAACTTGAGGTTCCTTGGGCAAGTATTATGTGTATGTACTATGCCTTGAGAGACTCAATGCTCAGCACTAGACGCTCAAAAAGGAACTATTGTAGACTAGGTTTGCAAGGGTGAAGCAAGAGGGTGAAGCAAGGGGGTGAAGCAAGGTGGAAGGCTAAAGTTGAACAAGGTTTCAATTCGCGAACAATAGGCTGATGAACACACGCACGCCACAAATGCGCAATAAGAATTTAGGGCTCTGTTTTTGAAAAAAACTACCAACTAAAGAAAATTGATATATTTAACAGGCAAGAATCTTACGTTTTCGATTCAAACCAAACCACATATAAACGGTTCGCGAATCGAATCTAGCATGGTTTCAACATTAGCTAAAATTATTTTGGTTATTGAATTGCATGATGAAAGGAGTATAAACGGTTCGCAAATTGAATCTAGCATGGTCTCAACATTAGATAAAATTATTTTGGTTATTGAATTGCTTGATGAAAGGCGTAAAATTCATGATGTCTTATATGGAGATAATATTATGGCTTATGACATTCTATATCGTGAGTTGTATAAACTCGTGAATTATGCAAAATAGAAGAATGATTCAACATCTAAAGCTCATGATTCTCATGGTATTTCTGATGCACAACTTTGGCATGCACCCTTCAATCATCTGAAATTCACTATTTACTTCGCATGATGAAATCTAAAATGGTGTCCTCTTTGCCCAAACTTGAAGCACTTTCTAAGCATGTTTGTGAGGGTTGCCCTTTGAGCAAAATGCAATGTTGTAACTCCTTTGTTTCTTAACCATGGTTCATTTAGAGTTGCACATAAATTACAGCTCATTCATTGTTATATATGCAATCCCAAGGACACAACTTGATTTGGGAATTACTTGTAGTTTGTAACTTACATCGATGACTTTTCTAGGTATGAATGGGTTTATCCATTGAAAGTGAAATCAAAAGTGTGTACGTGTTTTAGCACTTTCTACTTACGGCTAAAAATTTGTGGACATGTAAAAAGGGCACTCTTTGTTTTGATCAATCGCACGATATTCTAATTCAAATTGGGTTGGTGATCCTAATTCTCAGCCATCCAATTCTGGGTAAATATTCTCGCTTGGTTAAGGACATATCGAGTATCACTTCATCCACAAGAAGCTCGTATCACAAGAGTTTACTATGGAGCAATGTAGCTCTAAGGGCAAACAAGTTCACAAAGGCTCTTGACGACATGACTTCAACCACTTCATTTCCATTTGTATTTGTATGAGTGCATCTCCGATTAGTATCTAAGAGACACTCCATTTTACATTATTTTAGTTGTTTTCCATTATATTTGGCTACCTTGTCATTTGCTTTTACCTTATATTCATTTTCCTTCAAGGAGAATTATCCTACATGTGATGTACTTTGAAGAGCCTCCTCCAACTGTATATAAAGAGGGCATCTCGACTTTGTACTTGTTTAAAGAGTTGGAGAGCCTACTCCATGCTCTTTGCAAGCTCATATCTAAACCATGTGAGTTTATTCATTTCTTAATCTCATAGTCACAGGGGGACACGTCCCAAGACCCTAGGGACGTCATGACGTCGGGACCGACCCCAAAATGTACGAGACCGATATAGGGGACGGAAAAAATCCCCAAGCATTCTTCTGTAACAGGCTTCCGTCCCCGGGACGCGTTCCCGGGATGGCCATATGTGATAAAGCTGATTCGGGACGGGGACGATTCAAATGACGAGCAAAATTTTGGAGGAAAACACTTCAAAAGTTTTTTTATCTTTCCAATAATGTTTGCACCCTTTTTGGAGGGCTTCTTGACAATGGACATGAAGGTGGTTGCAACTTGCCTACTCACGCGGTTGGGTGACAAGTTTTTTATTTCTATTAATGACATTTATGATTAAGTGTTTGCTAGGTTTAGTGGGAGCTAAAATTGATGATGAAAGGATAGATTGTTTATTAAAAGCAAAAAAAAGCTTATTCATGTAGAGAAGGAGAAACTTGCCCCTCTTTCAAGAATGGCTACCGGAGGGGTTGTAAGTGCACCTGTTAGTAGGGTACTAGGGTACTGGCCTCTGAAGCTGTTTAGGAGGAGAATATTGAAGAGGAAAAGAAAGAGCTTGAGGAAGATTCCAATGAAGACATGGCATTCCATTTTCTTTATGAGAATTGTTCAATGATCTCTACTTTTTAACTCTCTTTAGGTGAAATGCTCAATTCCTAAAGATGGATATGGTCTCCAAAGCTCTGAACTCTTCGCATTTCTTATCCATGCATCATCATAGACTATGTGCCAAGGATGCCATTTTTTTAATATTGGTGGCTTGTAACAAATATTTAGGTTGCCATAACCCTTAGAACTTTGATGGTGGTGTTGATGTATTGGTAGTTGGAAGAGGATTGCTTTGTACATGTCCATTATTTATACTTAAAAAACACCTTTGTTCTTTGGTTTTCTTGTTATAGATCATTTCATATGCTAACAAAATCATTCTATATGATTTCTCTTGGATTATTTTGAAAATAGCATTTTTTTGGTGTCGTCTCGGGGATGCGTCCCGACGACACCTAGGCTCCGTCCCCGTCCCGAGGACACCACCGTTCCCGGGATCCGTCCCCGTCCCCTCGTGACTTTGCTTAATCTACTCACTTTGAGTCTCTCACACTCTTTCATTTTGTGAGTACACTCTTCTTTTCACTTTGCTTCTTCATGTGTACTCTCTTCACTCTTATCCTCTCATTGAGAGTTTGGACAATTCATTCTTACTATTGTAGATGACAGTACTCTCACACTATGAGATGCCTTAGGTGTAAGGGATCATTATTACTACATTAGCTAAAAAGTAAAATTCGTTTGGCTATTAAATTTGTTGATGAACAATTCATGATCTCTAGAATGGAGAGAATATTATGGCTTCTAGCATTTTTTTTTCGTGAGTTGTGAACTCATAGATTATGCAAAATCTCATAGTGATTTAAAATGTGATGTTCATGATTCTCTGTCTATTTCTAATACAAAACTTTGGCATGCACTCTTCAACCATTTAAATTTCACTAATTTGCTTCGCATATAGAAATCTAAAATGATGTCCTCCTTACCCAAAACTCAAGCACTTTCTACACATGTTTATGAGGTTGCACATTAAGCAAAATGCAATGTTCTAACTTCTTCCTTCCCCAAAGATGGTTAATTTAAAGTTGCACATAAATTACAACTTGTTCACAGTGATGTATGTAGTCCCATGGAGACATCCTCATTTGGGACTTACCCAAAATCTAAATATTGATGAATTTTTTAGGCATGCATGATTTAATACATTGAAGGCGAAATCAAGTGAATTTGCTTCGCATATAGAAATCTAAAATGATGTCCTCCTTACCCAAAACTCAAGCACTTTCTACACATGTTTATGAGGTTGCACATTCAGCAAAATGCAATGTTCTAACTTCTTCCTTCCCCAAAGATGGTTAATTTAAAGTTGCACATAAATTACAACTTGTTCACAGTGATGTATGTAGTCCCATGGAGACATCCTCATTTGGGACTTACCCAAAATCTAAATATTGATGAATTTTTTAGGCATGCATGATTTAATACATTGAAGGCGAAATCAAGTGTTTATGTGCTTCAACAATTCCTAACTATAGCTAAAAATATGTCAGCATGTAAAAAGAGCACTCTCTATTTGGAGCAATCGAAGGATATTCGGATTCAAATTGGACTGGTGATCTTGATCCTCGACGATCTACTGTTGCGTAGATATTCTTGCATGGCCCAAGAACTATCTCCTAGACAAGTAAGACAAAACCTACAATTGCTCTATCATCTACCAAGACCAAGTACCTAACATCAAGCTTTGGATCATGTGAGACCATATGGCTTCAACATTTACTATCTGACATTAGTATTAAGCAACATAAGCCTACATGTATATGCACTGCCATCCAATCAACCTTGGCCAAAAGAATCTAGTGTTTCATGCTTGGACCAAGCACATCAAGATCCAATACCACTTCCTACACAAGTCATCAAGATCCAATACCACTTCCTACACAAGAAACTCGAATCAAAAGAGATTACTCTAAAACAATATATCTCTGAGGAGAACTTGATGGCCATGATCACGAAGGCTCTTCCTCAAGTTCTAGTCAGGCACTCGATTGACCTCTGTAGCATTCAACTACTCCAAAAAAAGATGCAAAGGGGATGTTGACAACATGAGTTCATCTCCTTCATTTCCATTTGTATCCGTGTAAGTGCATCTCCATTTTATATCTAGGAGACACCCATCTCAATTTTCCATGAAAGGGAAAGAGCATATGGTTTGTCACTTACATAAAGCATTGTATGGTCTCAAACAAGCTCAACGTGCATAGTATGAAAAAATCCATAAACACTTGATTGCTCTTGGCTTCACATGTAGTCCAATTGAAAGTGCACTCTATGTGAGTAAGATGGAGCTGATCTTAAAGTGTTTGTTCTTTTCACTGCTGACATACTCTTGACTCGGTGATGTGATGCAAAACTTGACATCCTTATGGCTGATTTGCAACATACTTTTGATGTCACTTAACTTTGTCTTTTAAGCTACTATCTTGACATCTAGTTTGTATCCATTGAGGGGGGCATTGTTATGCATCAAGCGAAGTATGTTGAAAAAATACTTCAACGTTTTGACTTTGAGGATTGCAAGCCATGTTGAAAAAATACTTCAGCGTTTTGACTTTGAGGATTGCAAGCAAGTTTCTACCCCAATTGAGACAAGATTTAGGTTCTCACTTGAGGATTCCATTGATGCATTTGACTCTTCTCTTTATCAGCAAGTCGTGGGATGTCTTATATATGCATGCAACACAAGGCTGAATATACAGTATGCAATTTCTCAATTGAGTCAATTCATGCATAGCCAAGAATTGGCAAGCGATGAAATGTGTGTTTAGATATCTCAAAGGCACTTTGAGTATAGGTCTCTTTCATGGAAGAGATATTCAACAATGCTTGCAAGCTTTTACAAATAGTGATTGGGTTGGTTGTTATGATACTCACATGTCCACTAGTGGTAATTGCTTTTTCCTTGGAGACTCATGCATATCTTGGTTGAGTAAGAACCAACCTACAATGGCGACATCGAGGTGTGAAGCTGAGTAAAGGGCAATTTTCAAAGCTACATTGAAATGTATATGGTTGAGACACCTATTGATGGATCTTTGCAAGGAGATTGATGCTTCCATGCATATTCTCATTGATAGTGAAAGTGCATTGGGTGTTGCACGAAACCCAACGTTTCATGCAAAGACCAAACATATTGAGGTGCATTATCACTATGAGAGAGCACCTTCATGAAGGAGATATTGATTGGATATATATGCCTACACAAGATAATGTGGAAGGCATATTCACCAAAGCTCTTCCACGAGAAAAGTTGGAAGCTTTTCGCAAAGCTTTAGGCTTATTGCCTTGCGGGGGCTGATCTGTCACTCCTTGTATGTGTTCACATTATTCACTCACGGGGGGTTTGTTACAACTTACACTTATGTGTTCCTCGAGTAGCTTTGATGTGAACCTTTTCCATATACATTGGCACTTTTTACTCTAGCGTTGTCTAGAGGTTTTTTCCCACGTTACCACATACATGATTCACTTAAATGTCGTGGTACTTTGTACTTAGGGATATTATTCAGCTCTTACTCCTTGTGTGTGCTTCTCATTTGTCTCTCACACTTCTACACACAACCAACAATGGCCACTTCTAATTGTGACGTTAAGTGTAGGGAAGCTTTCATAGGTACTATCAAGTGTGTGTATGACTCAAACACCTTTAAGCTGATTTGGGTCTTGGTCAATCTTTTGCCACCATCTTTATCGATGGTCAAAGTTGCGAGGAACTTTTTGTTCCATGCTCGCATAATGCACATTGAGATGCACTATCATCACGATAAGGAGAGACTACTCGAGACATCGATTTGGCTTATGTGCTCGTAAAATATAATGTTGAAGACCTTTTCATGATGGCTTTGCCTAGAGATAAGTTTGAAGCTTTCCACAAAACTTTAAGCTTACCTACTTTTGAGGATTGATTTCATTCCACATAGTTTGGCACTTCCTTATGTATACATGAGTGACAACTACTTGCTCCTTGTTCACAGCGCATCACTCCCATAGGGGGTTTGTTGAAATATTTTGATAGTTATGTGTGTGAACAAACTAAGGAGGGCTGAGGCTTTTTTTGCTCTTTAGACGGTTTTTCTCCCTCGATTGTATACACCCATAACCCTGAGGATCTACTTATCTTGTTTTGTATTACTCACTTAGTCATGCACTAAGTGTGTTGTGCTGTAAGATGCCATAAGAGTGATTCCTCTATCCTCCCTAAAAAGCCAACAAAAAAGTTCATAATTATATACAGCCTCTGGTCAACCAAGTCCTTATGTCCCTTAACACGTACTTGTATATACGATCATCCACACACATTTGCATGAGCTATTATCTTGATTCCTGACAATAAATATCTAATGTTAAGTGACAATTCATACATATCCAAATCATCGATCATCGAGCTTCATAAGAAATGATTGTGATAAATCAATAGCTAATCATCGGCAAGTAAATAACATGGAAATCTCGTAACAATCTTCAAGCACATCCAATGTGAAAGGCTTGTGACATAAAGAAATCATACATACATACATACATATTGTTTCATAGAAAAGTGTTTGCATATCAAACATAGAAAGATAGTTATATATATATATATATATATATATATATATATATATATATATATATATATATATATATATATATATATATATATATATAAGCTGAATGCAAGCTCTAATAGAATCCCAGAACTCACAATAAAAAATTATAACACAAGCATAAAGTTTGATGCATTAAAATGCAAGCATTGAGCACTCTTTCACCACTTATGAATGAAGATATACATAGACATGTTTGAAACTAAACAAACCTTTCACATTATCTGTACATATAATACTAATAATAATTATAAACACAAATTAAACAAATATGTATATGCATTCAAATAAGAGAGTCGAATAATAGAATAATGGTCTGCACATTAGCACTAGAAATTAAAATATTGACAAAGGGGAACTACCAGGGTCAGCTTTGTTATCACGTGCTCGTTTCTCAAGAGCTGCTCGTGCACACTCAGCTGCCATCCTATATCCTTGAAATAGGCAGTAAAACAAAAAAAAAGGTGTGAATCTTCAAGCTTTTTTTATCAAACTATTCACAACAAGAGAAGAGCATCATCATCACAATTGAAATCCTTTTTACCCAGTAAAAGAGCAAGATCGCCAGGGTACAAAGGTTTTAACAATGTTGACATCTCATACTTTATGATAAGAACACAGTACAGCTCATGTATAGACAGGAAGAATCGCTATATCAACAAGCATCATACACCTCTTTAATGAATCACTAAACAAATAAACAGAAAAAATGGCTATCCAAGCCCCATAGCAACCACACGAGGTTGATGACATGTTAAAAGATAATCCATGCTATTCGCTACTGCTTTTAAGCTGAATTCTATTTTTAGGGAAAGAAGGTGAAATACCATCGATTATAGTCATAGGATGAATGTTCTTTGCAATAAGTTTCTCTGCTTCTCTCAAGAGCTCCCCTGCTAAAACAACCACAGAGGTGGTTCCATCTCCCACTTCATCATCTTGAACTTTTGATATATCTGGCACAAATAGATGTTTAATCTAGAGAAATATTTCAGAGGCAGTGCTTAATACTTATCTAACCCAGAAAATAACTTTCTTATATGAATTACTTCAGTGCTAGACTCTAGTGTACTCCTATTACACAAGATCCAAGAATAATTGTGTTCAGCTCTAATTACATTTATTTACAAATACTAACCAACTAAAACCCTTGCAGCTGGATTGTCTATGTGGAGAGATTTCAAAATAGTTGCACCATCGTTGGTCACAGTAACACTGTTTCCCCTTCCTGTAGATTGCAATATTTTATCCTGTTGAATGGTGTAAATAATACTTGCATTAATATACACATATCCACCTTGTGATAATCTTACATGCAAACTCTTTTATAGGTTCTTCGTTGCTCACCATTCCTTTAGGACCTAGTGTCGTCTTCACCAAATCGGCAATTGCAATGGCACCAATAAAGGATGCCTACAATGAAAGAGACTATTGAAATTAGTAAAAATGCAATGGAAACCAGAAAGAAATCTATGGTCCAACTCTACATTCCAACAAGGATACCATAATGCTGCATTTTAGCAACGGATGGATGTGATTACATACGGAACCACAAAGTACAATATTGACTAACTATAAAAAATGCTGAATCCTTCATCGTTAAACGTGATTAATAAGGTATGCATGCAACACCCAGACATCCGTTTAAACAAACAAACGTTAAACATTTCCTGAAAACATAAATTGGCTGAATGAGGGTGAGAAAGTACTAACAAACATGAATGTAGTTCCTCATTCTACAGAAAAGGAAAAACGCTTCTTTGATCCAATGGGAGAAAATCAACAGCTTCAAACATGTCTCACATGCGTACTTTTTGCATGATCCAAAGTCTAACTTGATAAATGTATGTCATTGTCACTAACAGTAGTAAAAAAAAAGGGAAAATCAAATGATACTGCTCGTTCTGCCCAATTGCAATTGGCGGTTCATGTAGCACTGGGAGAAATCGCATCGATTCTGTCGCATGTTATGTACAGGTTCGGCATAGGAAAAAAATATGCTAATTTTGATCACATTTACATACATCAGGGACGGTTTAAATCAACGTTGAGTGCGATTTTATAAGAGATCGCGCCCACAACAATGTTGTCACGGAGATATCTGTGTTCGGACACGCATATGACATTTTTTAACCAGGTGTCGCGAAAATAATAAGTGGAAAGAGATTTCAAGTATCCCTCTGCATTGTCATTTGCTTCCAAAAAGATCATGGACACGCGTATGGCATTCTCCCAATGAACGAAGCAATGACTACGTGTGACGATGTATTTATGTCCTCTGGATCTATGAACAAATGCAATAGCTCGATATCGATAACCAGTTCAAGAACCCACCATCCTTGCACGTTCTCCTTTCTCCTCCGTTGCCTCTTCTTTGAAAAGATTCTCACTCTGGGTGAATCAACAAGACAATCATAAGAGCAGCATGTAAGCAGTTCCATTGCTCTAACAAAAACGTGAGACGCAAAAGTGTATAGAGAAACCAGAGATAGAACAGACCCCGATAGCCATGGCTTCGAAAATGATATTCCTGAACGCGAGCAAGAAAGCGCAAGTTCCAACCGTAGTAACAGAGAACCGAGCTGAGAGCGGGAAGAACCAAACCTAGGACAATTTTCTTCGAAGTGCTTTTGGCTTCAGCTGTCTTGAGCAGCTCAAGGGTTCAACTCTGTTTTTCCTACTATGTTTTTTAATTGTGACATGAGAGGAAAATAGTATCGTCAATTCTCAAGCACCTATACAATCCATGTGAAGGGGAAAAAAGGGTATCGTCTTCCACCCCACAATTGATGACTTGGGATTTTTTTTTTGTAAAAACTTAAATTGTATCAAAACACAAGAAAAAAGGGCACTCAATGTCTTCTCTAACCTAAAACATCTACTATGCCACTGCAAAACACTCCACACTTTATGGACTTTGGCATTCATCTAGATGCCATGGTGGAGAATTTGTTAGAGTAAGACCAATTTTTTCCTCTAAATTAAAAGGTACCAAAGGCTTTGGGACTTAAACTTCCACCTTATCCAACACCACCTAGTGCACCATTTTCTATTCAGCTTGAGGTGGAACCCCACCTTTTAGCTAATTCTATATATTTTCCTCAATTTTATTGCCATTATTCCACCTTCAACCTCTCAAAGTGGGGAGCACTAATATATAAGAGAAGCCTTATGTCCTCTCACCCAATCTAGGATATGTCTATTTAACAATCACATATCATCACAATCCAATCTAAGACCAAGATCAATGTCCTCTTGTTTGATCCAATCATTACTATGGTTTCTCCAAAGATGTTTTTAGTGGTAAGATCCCAAAGACCATAGTTTCTTTGCTCTTTGGATTTTTTCTTGATTTATCAAGATAATTCTCGAGATAGGAAGCTAAATCATATTATGTTGTCTTTTATCTCACTACCCATATCCATGGACATCCCATATCCACTCATTATAGAGGTGTTAGTGAGGCACGTTGGGTGTCAAAACAATCTGTAATCTAAAGTCTTTGCTAAAAATCATGCCATCTAAACGATAGAAGTGATAAGTCCTACATTTTTGTAAGTGATTGGGTAGAAGGCGCACTTGATAAGAGCAGATACCTAAATTATAGTTTGATAGAAGTGATAAGTCCTACATTTTTGTAAGTGATTGGGTAGAAGACGCGCTTGATGGGAGCAAATACCTGAATTATAGTCTCCATCATTCATGTAAAGAATCATTCAATGGTCAAAGAATTGGAGAGTCAATAGTTAGATTGTGGACACTAAGCATAAGTGTTATATAGTCATCCTCTATAATTGATTGTGTATGAGGTCTAAATAACACTACTTCTCAATCATAGTAGAAATGCCTTATCCTTCTTAGTAAGGCAAGAAGCTATTATTTTCCCTATTTTGTATTGTAACACTTGTGTTTCGGTGTGGGTTGTGTCGTTGTGCATTCATAATGTTTGTTGGGGAGTCGAGTGTGTTTGTAATAAATAAAATATTAGTTTGTAGTGGATTATTTACAATATTATATTGATTTTGTGAAGTTGGATTATGATTGGTAATACATAGTTTCATTTTCCATTCGCATGTTATGAGAACTTTTACATGGTAGTCGATGAGTAATCCGAGAACTATTACTATGTGTACTTAAGCTTTGGTAGATTGGGAGTAAAAAGAAACAATTGAACTAATTGTCATGCTCCCAAACTCACAATAGCATTACCTACATGAAATCCAAGAGGAGCAATCATGATGGGATATTTGGGACTAGTGTGAGAGATCTTTTTTGGCTTTTTCTATCTTTTTTCTCTTTACAATCTTTCAAAAATCTATACCCTTTTGATAAATTTACTGATGGTATTTTGTGTGTTTATGATATATTCAAGTATGTTATGATGAGAATTTGATACACTACGATAGCAAAATATCGTCTTTTTGAGTCTACAAAAAGTCTGATAAGTACAAGAAAAGGCCTCTTTCTATTTTTGAATGTCATGCACATGAATCAAGAATAAACACTCTAGTATCGTTTAGGAATTTGTTTTGGATTCTAGTTGAAACCATTCAAAATATTTTGAAGAAAAACTAGTAAACGTTTTTTGTGTTCCCAAGCAATATCTCACGAAGACCAAAACTAAAATTATGGGATTGTGACACTCTCACAAAGATGCTTTTAAAAAAATGGTGTGTGCTCTACTCTCCTCCCATCTTATCTATCCTCTTGCTCCAAGTTTAGAAAGCTTCTAGAGTGCTCTAGTGTGTCATGTGGCCATCATGCACACTTACTCTATTTTCAAAGGTGGAACCTTAGGATAACCCTCGAGCTAGGAACCTTAGCAACTCGTGCTCTTATTCCAACACACATTGATATATGATCGGACCTGGATCTATGTCTAACATTTTGTCCCCCTTCTAAAGATCATTGTCCTCAATGATCAAAGAGCAGACTGAGAGTGGACACCCATCCAAGATACCAAATACTCTAGAGCGAAGTAGTTTTGCATGCAATTCTCCTATATGGCATCTCTTCTAGAATACTTGGTGTCACCTCACTCTGGTGATGGGAAATTCTGAGAAGTCTAGCCTTGGCCTTAGCAAACCTTGCTAATTCTTGGCCCTTGCTTCAAATTCTATAAATTGTGTGTATCTTGGTCATCCTCAATTGAGTACTTGGCCTACAAAAATTTCGACAAAATTTCCCTAGGAAATGTATCCTAGAAAAAATAACTCACTAAAATCTTATCAAAATTGGGTGATTCCATTTGATATGGAAACTAAAATTCAAGAGCCTTCCAATGAGTGGTTAGAAGCCATAATTCGAGCATTAAAAACCACACATACAGAGCATTTAATTCTCTGCATACCTCTTGAAAGAGAGATATTGTGTTGTAAGAAACAAAGGAAGTCTCATGCGTACAACATGATTAAAAGCTTCTAAAGTGCTCTAGTGTGACATGTGGCCATTTTGCACACTCACTCTACTTTCTAAGGTGGAACCTTAGGATAACCCTTGAGCTTAGAACCTTAATAACTTATGCTCTTGTTCCAATGCACTGTGATATATGATTTGGCTTAAATCATTGTTCTCAATGATCGAAGAGGAAACTGAGAGTGGACACCCTTACAAGATATCAAATTGTGAGAATTAAACTTGTGAACTATCGGCTAGGAGTATGAAGGGCTAACCTCTTGCTCCAAAATCCATGGTTGAGGATTACTTCCTAATCCTTTCGCTTAGGGTGTGGTTCAATCATCTCCTTCGTCTTCAATGATCAATCCCTGATGTCCCCTTGCATTGATGTCCTCACCGTTGCACAGTCTCTTGAACCTTCTTGTTCTCAAACTTGTTCTCTTGAACTCTTCCTCTAAACCTTGGTGTCTTGAACCTTGCCTTTCCACTTCTTGCTCACTTGTCTATGGACTTGCCTTGTTCGCAATCTTGGTGTCTTGAGCCCTTGTTCTCAACCTAGTATCTGAAACCTGATTCTCACCATCCAAGGTATCTTGGATCCTCAATCTAATGCTTCCATTGGAAACATTATTTCTAGAGCTTTCCAATGGTGCCTTACTGTCTAAATCCAACTACGGATTGAGAGGTACACTCTAATCTTTATTGGGCTCATTTTTTAAAGCAATGTGCATGCCTTCCATCTAACTTGCCCAAGCCTACTTCCTAGGCTATGATACCAAATGTGGGAATTGAACTCATGATGTACTGTCTAGGAGTATGATGGTCTAACCACTCGCTCCAAAAGCCATGGTTGAGGATTACTTCTTAATCTCCTCTTAGGGTGTGGTTCAACCATCTCATACCTGTCATTTCTTGAGTCGAACAAAGATTGGTGATCTATTGGATCATAAACATGACCAATTCTCTAGCACTAATAAACAATAATGGTATTGTTGATCTATTGGATCATAAAGATGACCAATTATCTAGCACTACTAAGCAATAATCAAAGGTAGTAAGAAACTCTGATGTGGTGAGAGAAGATCATAGAATGGCTCAACCAAAGTTAATATTGTCTACATCAAATTTCATGGAGGAATAGATGAAGATCTAGATGTACATGTTTATACCTTTTTAATTAAGTACAAAAGATTAGTACAACACTCAGGACATGGCACATAAAGCAATTATGATTGAGAGTACCCTTATAGGGAAAACTATGAAATGGCTAATCAAATATGATGCTAGTGCTTTCCAAATGTTTGAGGATATTAAAGGCATCGTTAAGCTATTGAAATTCTTAGAAGATGGTATACAAAAACCTAGGGAAACCATATAGCAATATGTAATGGTGTTTGGAAGTACACTTAAGCAAATGGATCATGCACAATGTCCCCCCACGTTTTGGTAATCATGAGACAGTTCATAGATGGTCTATGATTGCATATAAAGCCATTAATTCTGGATAAGATGATCAAACAACCACATCTAAATGAATTAACATGTGAGAAACACATAGAATAGAACCAAAAATATTTTTCTGTGTCATTCACTCTAAGATGTTTTTATGGAGTAAAATTACATAGAAGTTTTCAAAAATTGCAATTGCAAGAGGATCCTGTGCAACAAGTACTTTGTACTACATTTGATTTAACATAGAAATAAGGGGCACATAACACCAAAATCTATATTAAATCAAATGTAATATGTTATTTGTGATCTCAATACCACTAAGTATCAATTTAATATGAGACAACAGAATATATTACCCCCTCCTCAAGTGTACATGATGGCTTTCAGAGAAGGAAGTGAGGATTTTTAGCCAAATACAAATTTTTAGTACAACTATAATCATCAAGGCAACACAATAGCTAAACTTTTCAAAATTGATATGATGATGGTGGTCCATATTAGCAAGGCAAATTATTATCAACCTTGCATCCTAAAGTGTTGGTTCTATTTGAATGACTAACATGTATGAAATGACTATCTAAAGGCTCATGAATACTATCATTGTAAAAGGGTTGGAGTCCCTAATCTAGCAAGCAATGGTGCTTTACTACACATACTAGAGTCCTTTGTTCCAACACTAGACAACATAGGTGTTATACCAAAGCTTATCAATATTTTCTCAAAACCAATGGTGCAAGTAGTGCAAACTAGGTCTGGAAAGCAAGTTGCAAAGCCTTGAAAACCTCTACCCTTCATAGAGAGCATACACAAAGTATATCAACAAGCTAAGGTTTGGAATATTGTTCAAAGTTTCATTTTTCATGCCTAGTTACCAATTACTTCTAATGTGTCGGTCTTAGTACTAATGATGCACAACAAAACTATTGATATATTTCGATAGTGGTGTGTGTGAACACTCTAGGACCATCGGGGCACTTTTTTCCCTCTTTAGGAGGTTTTTTTCCCCCAACTTGTTTACACGCCTATTGCCCTAACAGGTTACTTATCTTTGTACATTCTAGTGGTAATACATTCAGTATTGTGTGTTTCGCTCCAAGATTCTTCTTCTTCCTTGTGGTGTTCATGTACTTTCGCATATGTCTAACTCCAATAATTAGTATCAGATCAACCTCAGGTTATGTGTTCATGATAGGAAGCAAACCTATCACATGGAGCTCAAAGAAGCAACCTACTGTTGCACTTGCATACATGGAGGCTGAATATAGAGGATTAGCATTTGCCACATGTGAAGCAATGCGGATTAAAAAGCTTTTGGCTGATCTTGAAGTGTAAGTTGGAACCATCCCTATGTACGGTGATAACATGTCAAGTATTTATTTGGCAAGCAATCCTATGTTTCATGGAAGGAGCAAGCACATAGAGGTCCACTACCATTATGTAAGGGAGAAGGTATTGAGCAAAGATGTGGAGATAAAGTTCATCAGAACCAAAGAGCAAGTTGCAGATATGTTTACAAAGTTATTGGATGCTTCTAAACTCAAAGGTTTCAAGGATGTGATAAATTTGCAACACATGGTTGAAGATAACCCCCAAATGAGCTTGATGGGGAGTGTTGAAGATAAATGTACAAGCTCATTTTCACATGAGCTATGCTTGGATAAATTTACCAAACATAAAGATAAAGGAAAAGAAGAGAAAAGAAAAAAAGAAAAAAAAAACGTAGTCAAAATTCATGATGAGTAAAAGATACAAAAATATATCATTCAAAAGATTTATACTATGTGAGATATCTATCAGAGAGTGAAGTAGATTTGCATGCTTTTTCTGACTCTAATTGGGCTGGTTGCTATGACACTTGTGTGTGCACTAGTGGCTTTTGATTCATGCTTGGTAGTTCATGTATATCTTGGTTGAGCAAGAAGCAGCCTACTATGGCCACTTCTAGTTGTGCAGCTGAGTATAGGGAAGCTTTCACAGCAACTGTTGAGTGTGTGTGGCTCAGACGCCTTGTTTGGGTGTTGGTCAATCTTGTGCCACCACCATCTTCACTCACAGTTAGAGCGCATTGGAAGTTGCGAGGAACCCTATGTTCCATGCTCGCACTAAGCACATTGAGGTGCATTATCACTATGTCAGGGAAAGGTTCTTTGCTGGAGAGATCAACTTGGCATATGTGCCCACGCAGGAACATTGCAGACCTTTTCACAAAGGCTCTGCCTATGGAGAAGTTTGAAGCTTTCCGCAAAGCTTTGGGCTTACTTCCTTTTGTGGATTGATTCCAGATAGCTTGGCATTTCCTTATACATGAGTGCAAGCTCCTTGTTCAACGCATCACTCCGAGGGGGGGTTTGTTGATGTATTTAGGTAGTGATGTGTGTGAACACTCTAGGACTGCCAGGGCACATTTTTCCCTCTGTAGGAGGTTTTTTTTTTTACCGGCTTGTATATACGCCTATTGCCCTACTAAGTTACTTATCTTTGTACATTCTAGTGGTAATACATTCAGTATTGTGTGTTGTGCTCCAAGCTTCTTCTTCTTCCTTGTGTTGTTCATGCGCTTTCGCAGACGTCTAACTCCAACAAAAACAAACATTTGGAGTCTTATACTCTTAGAGAAGAATATCAAATGGATTTCCAACATCATGAAGACTTAATCGTAAACTTGTTTCCATGGGAGTGGCAATAGGTTTGCAATCTTCAAGGCCAAAACACTACAATAATGTGTCAACATATTTTGTTCGACACAATGCTATCCCCCCATCAACTTGCATATGCTAAGTGCCCAAATAATGATGCAAATGCCTCAAATTTGGCATCTCAAGAGAGGCATGCAAACCAGCCTTAAATTCAACAATGTGCTTATTATTAGGACTAGTGAGAAGCATATAATCAACATATACAATAATGATCAAAAGTACATAATCTGCACACTTAACACCTAAGGTGCTCTCACTTAGATTGCTATGAAATCTTTGTGCTAGCAAGTAGGCATGTATCTTTTCATACCAAACAAGTGGTGCTTGCTTCACTCCATAAAATGTCTTTTTCAACCTACATGCTTTGTTTTCATGCAATTTTGCACAAAACCACGAGGCTAAAATACACACGCTTCTTCATGGAGATTCACCATTCAAAAATACAGTTCTAATCTCCAATCGGCACACATTCCTACCATGAGGGTTTGCAAGTGCATAAATGCAATGAAAAGAGATCAAAAGTCTTGTCAAAATCGATATCTTTCTCTTGAGCATAACCTTTTGCAACAAGTTTAGCCTTATATCTATCAATTGTTCTCTCAGGCTTACGTTTCAGATTTTATACCCATCTAGTGCGAATGGCCTTTTTGCATGGAGGTAAACCACGTAAAGACCAAGTACCATTTTTCATAATGACATCATAATTTTATTGCATAGTAGCCATCCAATATCTTGAATTATGTGCTTCATCAAAAGCAACACCTTCATTCTCACACAAATACTCGAGATATCCATTGCACAACAATCTCATGCAAAGGGAGCACTATGAGAGCATGAATGAGTACGATATGATAAAGGGGCATCTAATTTGATATCTCTCAAAGTCTTCGCCAACCAGTTAGGCATAGTTTCGCCTGAAGCTCATATCCTACATGTACGATAATTGCCACAAAGCCCATGGGTTCATTCCTAAATGGAACAATGTGAATAGCTTATAAAAACAGTTGTAGACGAATGGTGTCAAATGTTTTTTGTTACTAGCTCAGAGAGAGACAATCTATGCATACACAAATTTCGTTATATCCTCACAAGGAGATTTCAAAACGTTTTGGTCCATGCTTTGAATTGTTCGACAGCTCTAGATTGGTGTAAGGGGGTCTTATGTGCATTTTTGTGCATCTTGACATCATATTTATGTTTTTTTGCATCGTTTTATCAAATTCTACCTCTTTTTTACGATGATGGACATAGGGGAGGGTGAACGTCAAAATTGCAAAAAAGAAGGAAAAAATCAAGCTATCATTTCTCTTGCATATGCATATGAACCTGCACATACACTTTCAATATAATAGAGCAATCTTCTAACAGTATTCAACCATAAACATCAATCTATATAACCATGTTGACAGCCATAACCTACATGTAACATATACATCACTTTTGACAAACATAGACATTATTTCTCATACTAATAAACATAACTTCCCACACTAATAAACATAACTTCCAATAAATATTATAGTTTAAGGATTATATAGTACATCGTAAAACACATAGATGGATAAACTAAGTATTTATTCACTTTCACCCTCGTTTTCTTTGTCTATCTCTCTCTTTTTTTCTTCTATTTTGGGTGTATAGACTACAACCATTTTTTGATTTGTCATACATTTCTAGTATTTTTTTAATACTCTTTATATAACTCTTAATGATTCGTCTTCATGTATTCTTATTGTAGAGCATGTATGTCTTTGTCATTATCATTAGATGTCGATAACAACTCTATAAATTGTTGTTCATATTCGAATCCCAAATCTTCATTTGGATCCTTCAAAGTTTGCTCTCTTGGTGGTAACAAATTCCTCTCATTGTTATCACATAAGATTCTCAAAATAAAGCACACACACATATACGTATGCATACACACACATGCACACATACACATACACACACATATATATATATACACACACATATATATATATATATATATATTGTATGTATTTAAATATACATATGTATGTATATAAATAAGTGAATACATAAATAAGTACCTTAGGTGTGTGTACACACACATACATACATACAACCATACACACGCACACACACACACACACACACATATATATATATATATATATATATATATATAGTTGGAGTTTGAGGTCTGCGAAAGCATGTGAACAACACATGGAAGAAGAAGAAGCTTGGAGCACAACACACAATACTGAATGTATTACCAAGAGAATGTACATAGATGAGTAACATGTTAAGGTTATAGACATATATACAAGTTAGGAGAAAAAAACTTCTAAAGAGGGAAAAAAGTGCCATGATGGTCCTAGTGTGTTCACACACATGACTACCAAAATATATCAACAAATCCCCCCTCGGAGTGATGCAGTGAACAAGGAGCTGGCACTCATGTATAATGAAGTGCCAAGCAATGTGGAATCAATCCACAAAAGGAAGTAAGCCCAAAGCTTTGCAGAAAGCTTTAAACTTCTTCCTAGGTAGAGCCTTTGTGAAAAGGTGTGCAGTGTTCTCCTGTGTGGGCACATATGCCAACCAGATCTCTCTAGTAGAGAACCTCTCCTTGACATAATGATAATGCACCTCAATGTTCTTAGTGTGAGCATGGAACACAGGGTTCCTCACAATTTCCAATGCGCTCTGACTGTGAGTGACGATGGTGGTGGCAGAAGACTGACCAACACCCAAATCAGCCATAAGGCATCCGAGCCACACACACGCAATAGTCATTGTGAAAGCTACCCTATAATTAGCCTCATAACTAGAAGTGGCCACAATAGGCTTCTTCTTGCTTAACCAAGATATGCATGAGCTACACAGCATGAAGCAAAATATACGAGTGTCATAGCAACTATCTGAGTAAGAGTCAAAAAAAGCATGTAAATCTAGCGGTAGTGATCCGCCCTTGGGATAAAACAATCCAAGTAGTCGGGTGCCACTCAAGTAGTGAAAGATGTGCTTAACTACCTACCAATGCTTGACACCTGGGCAATGTATAACCCTGCTCATCTATGAGACAAAAAACTGAATATCTAGTCGAGTAATGCATAAGTAAATCAAGCATGCAATAGCCTACTGATAGAGAATAACATCTAACCTACTGATAGAGAATAGCAACTAATGTAGCTCCGACGTCATGAAGTCTCAATCATAAACCTGCCTCCATAGGAGTGGCAATAAGTTTGCGGTCTTCAAGGCCAAAACACTGCAATAATGTGTCAATATATATTTTTTGACACAAAGCTATTCAACCATGAGCTTGTATAAATTGAATGCCCAAATAATGATGCAAATGCCCTGAATCTGACATCTCAAATGAGGCATGCAAATCAGCCTTAAAATCAGCAATATGCTTCTCATGATGACCACTGAGCAACATGTCATCAACAAAGATAACAATGATTAGAAGCACATCATTTCCATGCTTAACATATAAGGTGCCCACAACTGGACTGTTCTCAAAACCATGTGCAATCAGGTAGGCATGTATATCTTCATAGCAAGCACGTGGTGCTTGCTTCAAATCATATAATTCCTTGTTCAACTTGCACGCTTTGTTTTCATGTTTGTTTTACACAAAATCATTGGGCTAAAAATCATGCACTTCTTCATGCAAGTCACCATTCAGAAATGTAGTTTTAATGTCCAACATGATGAGCTTCAAGTGCACACATGCGAGGAATAGTAGTATAGGGGCAAAGTTCCCATTAAAATCAATGCCTCTTTCTTGAGCATAACCCTTTGCAACAAGCCTAGCCTTATACCTATCAATTGTTCCATCAAGCTTACTTTTTCGCTTCTATACCCACTTAGTGCCAATGGCCTTCTCGCCAAAAGGAAAATCACATAAAGACCAGTTACCATTTTTCATGATAGTATCATATTTCGATTGCATAGGAGCCATCCAATTTTCTGAATTTTGTGCTTCATAAAACGAAACTGGCTTATTCTCATCACAAAGACTAGAGGCAACCATAGCATAGCAACCTAATGCAAAAGAAGCACTATGAGAGCTTGAATGAGTACCACACGACGAAGGTGCATCTAATTTGCTATCTTCGAAAGTCTGCACAAGCAATTTGGGCATAGTCTTTGCCTCCTTGATATCAGTTCTCTCATGAACAAGTGCATCATGTAAATCTGCATCAGAAATGGAATGATCTGCATCATGACATTAAACTTGTAAAGGCTGAGAAATTGCCTCATTTGGACCAACATTAGACTATCCACCTATGAAAAGAGGAAGCAAAGTATCATACATATCTTTGGAGCTAACTGATGTCTCCTTAGTACATGAAAATAATGGTTGAATAGCATCTTCCACAAAAACATCACAACTAACCAAAATGTGTTTAGTCTGTGGATGATACAGATGATAGCCTTTTCATTTAGAACTCTACCCAACAAAAATACATTTCACTCCTTTTCATCCAATTTTTTGTGTTGTTGTCGTGGCACTAATGCATATGCTAGACAACCAAAAACACACAGATCAACAACAAATGGCTTGCGGCCATGCCAAGATTCATATGGAGTGATAGACTATAGTGCTATAGTGGGACACTTTTTAAGTACATATGTTGCACACATAATAGCCTCAAGCCAGAATCTATGTGGTAAGGCTTGACTCTTGACCATACACCTCGCCATCTCCATGAGTGACACCATTCTTCCATTCACCAACTCCATCCTGTTAAGGTGTATAAGACATTGTACACTGATGTTTTATCCCATGTTCAACTAGAAATGCATTAAAAGCAGAAGACATATACCCCCCCCGATAAGAATGGAGGGTGCCCATTTTACATGCTAATAGATTTTCAGCCAAAACCAGAAACTATTTGATGCACATAAACACTTCGGACTTTGCTTTGAATTGATATACCCATGCATGCTTGGAAAAATCATTAATGAAAGTCATGAAGTAAAGATAGTTACCAATGAAGGGTGTCTCCATAGGACCGGAGACATCACTATGAACAAGCTACAATTTCGGAGTAGCTCGGATGAACCATCTTTTGGGAATGAGGAACACTACATTTTGCCCAAAATACAACCTTCACAAATATGTTTACTAGGTGCCCCAAGTTTGGGTAGAGAGAACATCATTTTAGATTTTTGTATGCATAGCAAACTAGCAAAATTTAGATGGCCAAAGCGTACATGCCAAAGCTTTGCATGTGACATAGCCTGAGAATCATGTACTACATATGTTGAATCATTCACAGTCTTTTCATAGCCTATCAGCTTATATAGCCCATGACATAATATGCCAGAAGTAGTAATGACATCGCCATTTGACAGATCATGAATTGTACATCTGTAATCAACAAATTTCACCACCAAGCCGATCTTGGCTAATGTTGAAATTGATTACATATTTTTCTTGATCCCTGGCACAAATAAAGTAGCCGATCTTGGCTAATCTTGAAATTGATAACATATTTTTCTTGATCCCTAGCACAAATGTAAAATGATCTTATGAACTCCCATGAGAAGATAAGAGGAGTTGTTGGCACATGTGATAGTATTCCCTGTAGGGGCAGGCTTAACTGAAGTGAAGAAACTGTGCTATGAGGTAATATGTTTGGTTGCCCCACTATCAAAGTACCAAACATCTAATTCTACTGTAGACATACACTATTCCTGAGAAGATGGGTCATAACTATAAACAATAGTAAATGCCCGTTCTTCATTTTGCACAAGATTCACAGTCTCTGATTTGGCTTTAGAGGTTTTTGCAACAACCATTCAACCCTTTTTTTTCTTTGCCTCTTTTGCAACTAGTTTTGGGCAGCTCTTTATGACATGATCATTTCCTTTACAATATTTGCGAATCAATTTCTCCTCTTCTGTTTTCTTCTCATCTTTTTCATCCTTCTATGATTGTGTAAGATTAGCAGATTTCTACTTACTACTAGATGAGCTCCATTTGCCTTTGCCCTTCTGACTAGCCAGGAAAGCGTGATCCACAACACACATAATGGACATGTTATGCCAAGACTAATCTTCCTTGTAGGCTTCTTTTAAGAATTGTAATCAACTTCAGAGCATAGATCAATAATTTTTAGAAGCCAAGAAGCATTTCCATAAGATGCATTGGCACTTTACCGCCATTTCGAAGCCATTGATGTAGTCAGAATTGCCATCAAAGAGACAACTTGTGAGCTAAAACTTTATCATTCATTTTAACTTTCATTGAAGTAAAGATCTTGTCACATTTTTTTCTCTTTAGTGAAATGGGAGACAACAATGACTTGTTTGGCATGCTTCAAGCTGAAGATAGGCTTGATGGGACCAACTATCTAATGTGGCCTTACATGATGAAAAATGTTATTGTGGCAAAACCACTATGGAACATAGTGGTAGATGTAGATCAAAGACCCACAAGTTCTTCCACTTCACAATCTACTATCACAAATGGAGCTTTTTTTCAAGTAGAGTGGTTACTTGTGCTCCACCTACACATGAGTAACTTACATCGGATGGAAAAGATGATCAAGCTCATGCATTGATTGCGCTTTCTATGAAGCTTCATATAATTCCACATATTCGATCATGTTTTACATCTCTTGCTTCTTTGCATGCCATGCATAATGAAGCATGTGGTTCATACTTGAGGAAGCAACTTGAGGGTGTATGTATGACTAAAAACGAGTCTATGGGTGTTTATGTGACACACATCAAGGACTTGAAAGAGCAATTGGAAAACATAGATGAGATTATTCCAGATGCATCTATCACATCTACATTGTTGAAAGGATTA
The DNA here is from genome assembly GCA_020310875.1 of Ceratopteris richardii. Lineage (NCBI taxonomy): Eukaryota > Viridiplantae > Streptophyta > Polypodiopsida > Polypodiales > Pteridaceae > Ceratopteris > Ceratopteris richardii. The sequence goes on from CM035407.1 coordinate 168,113,113, forward strand.
CCATAATCTTTTCAAAGCTTTGCCACTACACTCGTTTGGTTGCAAATGGGAATCCAAATATGTATGCATCTGATTACGTTGTGTCTCTTGTTTTGCAAGAAGAGCTATCGAGAGTGAATAGGAGTGATTTGATTTAGGGAGCACAAGCACTTGTCATCTCACAAAAAAGGGAAGGAAAGTATGGTTCAACTTTGAGTTTATCAAAACCAAATCCTCAACCTTCCTCTAATGATGCTTATTTGCAAAAGAAGAAGGGATGCAAATATTTCCATAAGGCTGGCGATACTATTGATGACAATAGAAAGCTTGTTAAGCACAATGAAAAGAAGAAGGAATCCAACAAAGCTATTGCTGAAAATTCTTCATATGCAAAGAATGATGAAGCCAACATGGCTCAAGATTTTTGGGTATGTGTTGTTACATGTCATTATGATTCATCATTGCATTCTAAGTGTATGGTTGTGAGTGATGATGATTGGGATTGGTCCTTTAATAGTCGTACTTCAAATCACATAACTTCATGCAAACGTTTTTTTGCATCTTTGAAAGATGCACCCAAAGGAGGAACTGTGGTGTGTACACTTTGTTGATGATAAGTGTATAGTTCATGGTTTTAAAAATAGTGATATTATTGTGATGCTCGATATATTATGCAATGGTTTCTATCGCTTGGATGGATACAAGAAGGTTGCCTCAAATGCCTTGGTTGCTCGTACTTCCTCCATGGCTGAAATGGAGCTTGAGCATGCTCGTGTTGGTCACTCGAACCTAAATGTTTTGCTTTACTTGCAATAGAAGGACATGATTATTGGTTTGCCAACACTTGAGTCCATTGAAAATCATACATGTGAAGGTTACATTCTTGAAAAATGTGTTATGCTTCTTTTCTAAAAGATAGTCATACACACACTACAAGAAAATTGTAGCTTGTTCCCTTCTTAACAAGTTTTGGATGGAAGTGGTCATGTGTGCAAATTATGTGTTGAATTGTTGCCCTACAAAATCATTGAGACTAATAACTATTTATCAGGCTTGAAATGGACATAAACCTAGGATTAGTCATATGTGTGTGTTTGGTTGTTTGGCATATGCTCTTGTGTCATCACAAAAACATCACAAACTTGATGACAAGGCAAAAAAATGAATGTATTTGTTGGCTATAGTGTTGAAAGTAAGAGATATCATTTGTACAATCCATTGAAAAACACAATTAGTGTGTGTTGGGATGTGGTATTTGCTGAAAATTCAGATTTCCCTCTACTTGGATGCAAAAAACTGCCAATAGTTGTTGGAGTTTGAGGTCTACGGAAGCACATGAACAACACAAAGAAGAAGAAGAAGCTTGGAGCACAACACACAAGACTGAATGTATTAAGAAGAGAATATACAAAGATATGTAACAGTTATGGCTATATGCATATATACAAACCATATCTCTCCCTGACATAATGATAGTGCACCTCAACGTGCTTAGTGGGAGCATGGAACACATGGTTCCTCGCAACTGCCAATGTGCTCTGACTCTGAGTGAAGATGGTGGTTGCATAAGACTGAACAACACCATAATCAGCCATAAGGCATCTGACATACAAATCTGGTGGTAATGATCCCCCTTGGGATAAAAGAGTCCAAGTAACACGGAAACACTCAAGTAGTGAAAGATGTGCTTAACTGCCTGTGAATGCTTGACACCTAGGAAATGCATAAACTTCCTTATTTGTGAGACAACAAACTGAATATCTTGCCTAGTAATGCATAAGTAAATAAAGCATCTAATAGCCTATTGATAGAGAACATCATCAAATGCATCTACAACATCATGAAGACTCAATTCTATACATGTCTCCATAGGAATGGCAATATGTTTATAGTCTTCAAGGCCAAAATGCTGCAATAATGTGTCAATATAGTTTGTTTGGCACAAAGCTATTCCGCCATCAACTTGCATAAATTGAATACCGAAATAATGATGCAAATGCCCCAAATCTGACATCTCAAATGAGGCATGCAAATCAGCCTTAAAATCAGCAATATGTTGTTCATGAGGACTAGTGAACAACATGTCATCAACATAGACAACAATAATCTGAAGCACATCATTTGCATGCTTAACGTAAAAGTTCCTCTCAGTTGGACTATTCTCAAAACCATGTGCAATCAAGTAGGCATGTATCTTTTCATACCAAGCATGTGTTGCTTGCTTCAAACCATATAATGGCTTTTTCAACTTGCACACTTAGTTTTCATGCCCTTTTTTCACAAAGCCATGGGGTTGAAAAACATACACTTATTCATGCAAATCACCATTCAAAAATGCAGTTTTAATGTCCAACTAATGTACATTCCAACCATGATGAACTGCAAGTGCACAAATGCTATGAACAATAGTCATTCAGCATGTAGAAACAAAGATCTCATCAAAATCAATGCCTCTTTCCTGAGTGTAACCCTTTGCAACAAGCCTAGCCTTTTTCTATTTCTTGTAGTCTCTGTCATCCTTCTTTGATTGTCTAGAATTAGTAGATTTTTTGCTAACTAGTAGAAGAGCTCCATTTACCTTTGCCCTTCTGACTAGCTAGGAAATTTTGATCTGCAACATGCATAATGGACTTGTTATGCCTAGACTAATCTTCCTACAATAGAAAAGAGAGTAACCCATGAAATGTTAAGGCATTTGGATTGCCTTTCATCATCATTTGAAGAGTAGAAGCAAAACTCTGATATGAATTTGGAAGACCATTCAGAATAGTCTACACAAGTGAACTGTCACGCAAGACTTCATCAACAGAGATAAATTGCTCGTTCAAATCTTTGATCTTTGTAAAAAAAAAAAAAACTATCCATTGAATCTCCTTCATTCATGTGCTCACTCTCCAACTATTTTTGGAGATAAGCAACACAAGCCTCATCCCTTTTCCTTCCCCCATCTTGTAATGCCTTGGCTTGCCTCATCCATGATCTTCTCAAGAGTAGAGGCTAAGAGGTCTCCTAGGGTAGGGCAATAACAAAAAAATCCAATAGAAATTGACAATCTTGAACTATCATAATTACCTTTTCAATGATGCATACTGGTGTGACCCGATGTTGATCTGCCAGTGGCGTAGTGAAAGGTGCTTCCTTCATGAGGTCCAAAATCAATTTCTTCATGGTAAAATCAGGCATCAAATTGATGCCATATCCATCACCTATAATGACACCTGTCAAAATTTCACCTTTTATTGAAAGAAACAATCTCAAACTCTAGTAGTATGCTCGTGACATAGGGGGAAAATCACCATGAACCCACCTATACTTGGTGGTGGGCTCAGGTAGGCAGACTGTATAACTTTAAGTAAATCAATTCTCACATTTGCATCCATATTTATGAGTTGTTATAAAATGAGCTTATGATGAATCCCCTTCAAAATTTCTTCAATATTCACCTCGTCTCCATTCTCTTGAGGGCTAGTCGGTTGGAATTTCAAAGAAGTGCACACCCTTTCATAGTCTTCTTTATGGCCACCTAGTCTTCCAAATCAACCTCCTTACCCTCTCCTTTTTCCTTGATGTTACTTGGCTAGCTCTAGTCATCATAGGTGTTGTGGATGATGAAACTGCAAAAGATTGTGGACTCGTACCTTCCTCTCTTGGAGAGAACATGATCATATGAATCGGAGTGGGGTAGTTGCAAGGATAGCCCTTGTGTAAGATCCTTGGCATTAGGGTAGTGTTGATAGGGAGGTGCACCCTCAGGTAGAGAGCATTTACTTTGCACATGACCATATTTCCCACACCAATATCACATTAGTGGTCTAATATACCTAAGTTCCTAAATTGCTCAATCGGGTTCAAAAAAGTGGCACGATTCATTTGAATCCCACCTTTGAAATGCATTGTAGCCTTCTCTATGCGAGAAGAGACCGTCACAAAGTCCTCTAACATGGTATCCAGTCTCCGTGATTCCCAAAGATTCTATTGAGAAGACCTTGGAAGAGCCTTCTCTATCCACTTTTTGACTAAAGAGTCCCCTGAAGCATGCAATAAATGAGAAATGAGTGCTTTGGCATGTGTATAAAGTTCATGGAAGTATTCACATGGTTGTAAATTCAAGTTCTCCAATCGATCCAAGGCTTATTTAGAAGAGTTTCTTGGTTGAAATGTTTTATAGAAGGAATTATTTAAGGTCTCCCAAGTGGCAAAGTTCCCATCTGCATTTTGGTTGTACCATTTGTCTACAAGTTCATCCAAGGTGGAGGGAAACAATACTAGCATGGCATCCTCCTAATGTTGCAACCCTCATCCACGACATAAGGGGATGAAACTCCTTACATGATCATCTGCATCCTCATGCACTAAACTTTTAAAAGTAGGGAACTTGATATTTAATTCAGATAATAAATTTGAGAGGTCCTCCATCGGTGCCTGATTTTCTTCTGAGGTGTATGAAGCAAAATCAAGGGTCCTTCTAGATTTCTCTTTAGGAAGAGGTGTAGAGGCTAAATCAATGGAGATATCTAAAGGTAAAGGGGTGTTAAGTTGATCAAAGTTGAGTTGACTTTTTGGGGCTCTTATGTGCATAAAGAGGATCCTTGTCTGCTCTGATATGGTTCATGCACCCACTCACAAGACTCAAATAATCAAAGAAAAACAATACAGGAAACAAATGCTTACTGCAAAAAATACCTCACACAAAGCATGCAAGGCACACCATATAGAAGTGATATCTAGGACCATTGTTCCCAATACTCCTTCTACTCAATGGGGATTCTTCCTTAGGGACGTATACCATGTAACATGCTCGTGTGTAGGAAGACAACTTGCAAGTGAATTCACACTAATGAAAAAATCATAAGAACATAACATGGATGAGTAAAGTGAAGTATTTCGATGGTGATGCACCACACTGCACTCTCCTTCTCTCGAGCTCCACGATGATATCCTTAGGAGTAGAAAACCGAGATCCTAAGGGCACATACAATAGTCCACACATAGATTGCAAAGTACGCAGAAAACACAGTACACATGGAGCACGAAGATAGACTTCTTGGGTCTTACAAACGCGGTCGAACTTATAGTTCGTGGCTGACAAGGCCACTATATGTTCTATTAAAGAACATATACAAAGAAGTTTCTGTGTGCCTAAGTCACAAAGTCTTAGGGACTTGTGTCAAAGAGACCAAATCTCATTTGCCCCACAAGTACATATAGTGGTGGATCGATACACGTTTAATTATCAATCCGAAGAATCACATGAACCGAGTGTATGAGGACATGTGCACACATGATGGAAAGTGAAGTGGCTCAGCTACAATGCATGTGAAAATACTAAACTACCTCTCCAACTCACTAAATCTCTGGAAATGTCTGCTAGGATACCACTTATAGCAATAAGGACAAATTCGAATGTTTCTCCTAGCTCTTAACTTTGAATATGACCAATACTAGGTTTTTTTCGAAGCTCTCAACGAGACGCATCTATTGATAGTATTTTCACTTGAATCTGACAAACACTCTTCAAGTTATGGACAAAATGTGAATGGCGAGAAACACCTACACTCGTTCCATAACTCGTATTGGTTCACACACACACTACAGTAGTTCAAAAGTGATGGGAAGGGATAGACAACAGTCCTACACACTCATTTCAAACATCATACACACACAAAAGATCATAAAGAAGATGGAAATCAGCAGGGAAGAAGAAAATTCGAATTTCAGCTCGCCTTCTTCACAATGGCAAAAAGTCTTTACAAAGAGTCACAAAATGAATTATATACATGTGCCTTAAAAATGGTCCTTTCACACATGAGACCAACACTTTATTGACTAATCTCTAACTTCCTACTATTTTACAAGGATTATGTTACAATGATTTGGGGCTTATGCATCTAGAGGACTCCTCTAGTGCATTTACATAGTTTCAAGGGAATCTCCTAGAATTTTGAAGAAGAATTTTATGCCCACTAATTTGAAAATTTTGGGACTCCTCTTTTGTGCCTCTTTTCTCTGCAACACTCTCCCCCTCTTTGTCTCTGTCGTCCCTTGACAGGCTTTGCTTCTAGTCTACAACTTGTTTGTGGCTCCTTAGTACATGCGCCCAGTGGTCGAAGCAGCAATAAGGATTGTCAGAGAATTTGTTACTTTATCCAGAATTAGTCCTTTGCTTCTATAAGCCCCTTGGTATTCCTTATATCATAAATCTGGGTTACAATATTAAGTCAGGCTGTCACGCACGCCATCAGTGGCTAAGAATGTGATATCCTTAGTCACGCGTTTCCCCTTCTCAGCCTCTACCTCTTTCTAACTTTTGGTCCTCGGATATGTCTTTGTCTTCACACATCTGACCCTGTTGTATTGCTTGGAGCCTGTTTACTTTTTCCCATTGCACACATTACTTTGCCGACCTTTGCTCTCTTCGAAGTTAGCATTACGTTTCAAAGGCCTTGTTCTTAAATCTTCTTTGTCATCCTTTGGGAGCTGATGTCTTTCTTTTCATTGCATGCATCAAGTAGAGGGAGAAGCGTCTAGAATTCTCAGACAATTGGTTATCTTATCCGATGAAGAATCTTGTGTGTACTATCTCCCTTCGAAAGAGCCTAGTTGTGATTCTTTTGTTTCCATTCTTCGGGCGCTAGTCCTTTGGTGTTGTTGCTTGATGCGTTGCTTAGCCTGTTCATTTCTTTCCACCGCATGCACCTGGTGGATGAGGAAGTTGTGTGCAACCTCCCATGAAAAGTCTTGGTTGTTATCTTTCTTTATTTCCATTCCTCATGGAAATAAAGAAAGATAACCATCAAAAGTCCTGGTTCTTTGTGTTGTCGCCTGATGCATGCCCCTATGGGGCTTTGGGTAGAGGGTTGTTCTTTTCTTTATGAGGTTTTTCTTCACTGAACTGTTTTATTCTTTGATCTCCTTCTTCTTCTCTTTTTGCTTGATTCCCCTTCCACACGTCCCTCCTCCTGAACTTTGTCGTCCCCGATAAGCTTTTTGTGGTGACATGCATATGTTTGTATGACTTTCTGCTCTCGATGGTTAAGCAAATTTGCTTGACATATCATCAATTCGTTCCATTGGCTTGACTTTACTCCATCATCTGGTGCCTGTATATGATTTCCAAAGAAGCTTAATTCATAGGCCACCAGTCATGCATTGAGGTTAGAAGATATTTTTGCAAAGATCTCTGAGTCCATTTCAAAAAATCCAGTAAAAAATGCCTCTTCGAATGTCTGCATATATGGAGTTGGCAAAAACATAAGTCTGGAATATATGGCCATTAGTGATAATCGACTTGGGATAGTAGATAAATAAAAAACAAGGGCATCCGATCCCTGGTTAATCCTGATGAAGTTCAAAAATGTATATTGTGCATGTTGAAACACCTTTATTACTGTAAGTAGCATACTCAAAAGTTTGTTATTCATTTTTATGGTTAAATCCGATACTGTGGCATATCTGGCGATCCAAAATTGGATTGTTTTCACCATGTACTCTTTGGTTGGAAAGTAATTACGGGGTGGATCTGGTAATAATGGATAGTTTAGCTATTGATTATTTAAGCTTCCCTGGCACTGTGCTTCCCAAAATTGGGTCTAGGAGCATCTTCTGGGTACTGGGCAAAAGGAGGGATTGACTTGAAGTACATACGGTGCCGATTCCCAGTGTACCCATAACGTAGGATTCTTTTCCAAAAATTTTTGTCTCCAGATAGGATTTGCTTTATCAAATTCCTCTTGTGTATAGGTAAATGTTTGCATGTTGAACTATAGGTTGTTATCTGGCTCTTTATTAGTGTTCATCTTTATGTACAGGCGTGTTTCTTCTTTGAGTAACCCATAAGGTACATTGAAAGGTTTCATAACTTGTTCTAGATTCTTGTTCTCAATCTTTGCTTCTCTCATTACTTTGATCACTTGTTCTTCAAATTCTTGAGTAAGCTGGGACACCAGTAGTGCCCGCTCTTTTCGACTTAGTTCTGCAATAGTCCGAATATGTCTCTCAGTGTTGGTCTCTTTTTGCTCCCTTATCGGTGAATGATGCATGGGGGGAGAAAGAGGACGTACCTCAGTCTCCTCAGTAGCCGTTGTGGAGTGTGGAATTATTGGTGTCCCCAAGTTTACCTTCTGTTCTAATTGAGCTTTCAATTTAGTTATTAGTCCATCCTTTGCTTTGATTTCTTTGGTGGCTCACGTGACTTCTTCTTTGTTATTCAAGAGTTCCTCTCCTATGGCAGCTAGTTGATTGGCATCTTCATTGCATTGGACTAGGAATTTATTCTCTACCATCTTCCAATTTCTCCTAAGTTCATTAGTGTCATCCATATATCTTTTTTCCCATTCGGCTATGATAGCTTGCCCTTTCTTTAGTTGATCTTCATACTTTGCTATTTGATCCTCCAATGCTTTTGTGTTGCTTTCTGTCATTTCTGACGCTTCTATAGGTTGGTTGCATAGTAAGGCCGTCATCAGTTCTTTGCTCCTATCCCTTAGATTGTCAGCTTCATCCATGTATACCTTGATCTGAGATTCAAGGAGTTTACTTCTCGTATTCATTCGTGCTTTCTCTGCTTCACCAGCCATATTTGCTTTGTAGCTCTCTCATTTGTTCTTGTAGCTTCTTGTTTTCAGTTTCCAATATGGTACATTTATTCTTGGCTTCATTGTTTTCTGACTCTTTGTCTAAAAGTTCCTTTTGAGCATGAATCAATTTTGTCGATAAGCTCTAATTTATAACCTGTGATTGACTTTTCTCTCGCATGGATTTATCATAATCAGCATCTACTTCCATCATTAATTGTTGAGTATCCATAGCAGTTTGTATCATTTGTTGTACTACAGGCTTTAGAGCTACATCCACATTCAGCCATGTTTTGGGGATGCTTGGTTCTTCTCCTGTTCGTACGTCTTTTCCTTGTTCCACATGTATCATCTCGTTGTGCAGTTGTCTTATTTGGAGATGTACTTCTTGGTCTCTTCTTTCCTCTTCATTACTGGTGGATTTGGTAGCACTACCTTGAAACGTGACATCCAATGGAGAGAGTTCTGCTACTACCCTTATTGGTGTGAAGGGTTCGAGTTCTTTTACTGTATCCTCTACTTTTTCTTCCTTGGGGTTCTTTACGAGGGCCTCTCCTGCTAAATGAGTCTCTTTGATTTGGATGTTTGATGCTTCATTCAATTTGATTATATGAATGCCTTCTTGAGATTCTTCCTACCTTGTGATGCCTTTGATAGTGTTATCATGCATTTGATCGATCTTTGTGCCTTCCACTCCAAATTCATCGGGTACTTGATTCAATTCTTCCCATTGACCATCATCTTTGGAATCACTTTTAATGTCTACATTCAGCATAGATGGTTCTTGCTCTTCTAGTGTATCGGACGATGAACTTGAGTTGGCCAATCCCAACTCTCTATATCTATGAACCTTTGTCAGTCATTTTCGTTGTTCGTTGTCTCCAACTACCTATCGGTAGGTTTACTTGACCTTCCATATACTGATGAGTTGCTTTCATTGCCTTTGTCAATTTCTCTTCTGTGATGGGTGTATTGTCTTCAAGCCTGGTTCTTGGAAGTACATGTGTCCTCTTTGAAGTTGGAGTGGCTTCTTCCGGTTGCATCATCTCTCATAGTGTTTTGGTACCTCTCATTCTCAGTTGGGAGCTCATTTCAGCTTCTTCTACTATTTTTACTCCCTTCTTTTTCCTCGGGACCGTGGAAATTTTTGCATACTTAGACATTTCTTCGGATGAGGGCATTTCTTTCAAATGTTCCCGAATGCCTAAGGCATGATAGATCAGTACTGTTAAGGCAACACTTCTGTTCAAGAACTTCTTATGGTTCCACTGTTTCTTTGCTTCGAAGATTCGTTCTTGAATATATGGTGTCATGTTAACTTGATTCCCTATCTGTTTGATGGCATGGGATAGCATTTGCACTATGATATTCTGTGGAGCAGTATATCTGTGCATGTTTGGAAAGCAAAAATGTTGGTGAATGAGTTGGACTTCCTCTTCTATATCAATACAATTGATATCTGTAAATGTTTGGGTCTTAGCCCCCTCGCTTTCTTCTTTCAAAATTGTATTTTTGTCTTTTTCCCATCCGAAAGCTTCTTTAATTAAGTCATGGGTGAATTGTATGATGACCCACTCACCTGCTGCATCTAGGACTCTTGCTTCAGGTACTAATGGATCATGCAAAGCTGGTTGTAAGGTGTTCATTACTTGTGTGCATCACTGGAAGTCCGGTTTGTAGATTGGGAGCTCAAAGTATTTCTGAATACCAGCTTTCTTCATAATGTCTACAGTGGATGGAAGTTCATGCACTAGTTTGAAATATTGGGACGTCACTGGAAACTGATGGTCCGTGTCCATAATTTTGATTGTCACCAAGAACAGATAATCCTCGGCAGGTTGATCCTCCCAAAACCAATGACCTTTTGCTTTCGTCACGCTCTGTAGGGGGAATTCTAGCATCTCCTCTTGAATAGTCGCTTCAGAGTCCTCCGAAGCCATCTGCACTTGTAATAAGGAGAGCATCAGATTCTTATAGAAGTTAAGTCGTGAGTTATGTGTGTCTCAGTGACATGTTGCTTATTTCATCACTGCTTTTCCCCTTACTCAAGTAAGTAAGATCACTTACCACACATCCTTTCATTTATATTCCTGAAAGAAAACCAGAGTTACTTTAGCCGAAGCATTTATTTATTTACATAGTAGGTTCATTCCTATGGAAGTAGAATCTATGATCTATTCCCAAGTGGGAAATGTGCATCGCTAGTTTTGTTGAGCATATCACGTGCCGAATGCACGGCCTCATATTGTGGCCCTGATATGCATACTTGAGGTGCACAAGACCCTTCATGAGTGCAAACAAAATTCTGTTGAGTCGGTTGTTCCTGTCCTTGCTGCCTCTTGGGTCTCCACATCCATCTTGTAGTTGATGTTTGAGGCTTCATCTTCTCTTGGTTTTGTTGTATTCTAGGTTTTTCCTCTTTCTCTCTTGAAGTCTGATTGGTTGATGTCGTGTTCCTCAGGTACCTTTGGTGGGTTTTGTTTTGCTTCTTGATCTTGTTTTGTCGGTGTAACATTTTCTTGCTTGTCTAGCTCTTGACTTGCAGTCTGTCTAACCTTCTTTGGAATCCACATATGTTGCCGTGTTTTTTGGGCTTCTACTAATGGTTTTGGAAGCCATACACTTAGGGGTCTTTATACTTCTGATGGTGGTTGTGAGTAGTGGTTGTCTTTCCTCATTTTGACAGAGTGACTGGTCAGCTTTTGAGTTGAATCATTTGGGTTAGTCATTCAATCCTTCCGAACCCATTGTAAACGGGCTTTCCATGGATTTGATACTCGATTGGTAGACTTCCATGTGGATGGTTTTACTATGGTGTAGGCAGTTGGAGGAGCGTTGTCTTTACATTTTATCTTGGATTTATCGTTCATGGGAAATGAAGGCACCTCATCAACTGATGCATTGGTATTGGTAGTCAATCCTTGCTTAGGGTACTCTTTGGATAAACTTTCAGTTGATTTTTTTTCCACTCCTCTTCTAGGGTTTCTTGCTCGTACTTGATGGTTGCATGCATGTGAGGAAGTCTTTCTTCTAATAAGCTGAAAATTTCCTTATGCCCTATTTTGGCTGAGATGTATCCTTGAGCTAGGTGAATGCTCACTTCATTCTCAATAATCCAATCTTGTCCTAGGATCAAGTTTTCTATCAAATCCTCATCTTTACATACCAGAACTCGTTGCTCCATAGTGGAATTTCCTAGGTGGAGGGATATTAAGCCTTCTCCATTACATTCTATGATGTGGCCCTCAATGCCTATCATGTGAGCTTTAGTTGTCTTCATGATCGTTTGAAGCTGTGTAATAACTATTAGTTGTATGCAGCTGAGTGTTGCTCCTGAGTCTATCAATGCATCTATTAACTGGTATTCGATAGTTCCAATACCTAGGTTGGGATATGTTGAGGTTGTTTGTATTGGCCTGGTGAACTTGATAGTTGGCCATGGGAATAGGCTCCTCTCCTTGTAAATATCATTAGTCCCTTTGCTTTATCCACGCTTTTTGTTTCTTGATACGTTCTAGGGCTTATTGCCTTGTCTCTTCCCTAATTCTCTCTTCCTCTTTTTTCCTATTTTGTGCCCCTACAAGTCGTGCCAACATCTGATCCGTCAATGGTTCCATATATCGCTTTACTTGACAACCACTTATGTAATTAGGACGTATATCTCCATCCAGTGTGGCTAGGTTAACAGCTCCACTCGTTGAAATCCTATTGATTATTAGAGGTCCATATCCGCGTTTCTGTAGCTTCTTGGCGTGTTGCGTCAAAGTATACACCAGGACTAAATCTCCTTCTTTTAGTCCATGCTGTGCACATCGTAATATGATTTCTGTCTTCTTTTCACCGCATAAATTCTCGCAACAACTTGTAGTCTTGTTTTGTGTAGCTTCTCAGTTTGTTCGAATTTCTTGGATAGTTCATGCCCCATCCATTCATACTATTGTGCTACTCTTAAAGTAGGCACCAAAAAATGGATCGGTAGGATTGCATTTTGTCCATACACTAGGTTAAATGGTGTAGTTCCAATGGCTGTCTTGTAAGCCACATGGAAGGCCCAAATTGCATGATGCAATTGTTTGTCCCAATCTGACCTTCCACTATTGACTATCTTGGTCAATACAGTGCAGAGTACTTTATTGGAACTTTCTGCTTGACCGTTGGTTTGAGGATGATAAGGGGCTGATTTTTTATGAATCACTAAGAACTCATTCATCAAGGAATCTATTACTTCGTTAATGAAATGCATCCCGCGATCACTCACTATCTCTATAGGTAGCCCAAAGCGAGTAAAGATGTGTTCAAAAAGAAACTTAGCGGTGGTCTGTGCATTGTTTTTTCAAGTTGCTTTCACTTCCACCCATTTAGTCAAATAATATGTTGCCACGATTATGTACTCAGCATGTGATCCTTTGGCTGGTGGATTAATGGGTCCTACAAAATTGATATCCCATTTGGAAAAGGCTCTCCCACAAACCATAGGTCTTAAAGGCATGTCGTCTCGTCTAATAGGATATTTAGCTCTTTGGTGTTGATATATTTAGGTAGTGATGTGTGTGAACACTCTAGGACCGCCGGGGCACTTTTTTCCCTCTTTAGAAGGTTTTTTTCCCCCGGCTTGTATATACGCCTATTGCCCTAATGGGCTACTTATCTTTGTACATTCTCTAGTAATACATTCAGTCTTGTGTGTTGTGCTCCAAGCTTCTTCCTCTTCCTTGTGCTGTTCGCGTGCTTCCGCAGACGTCTAACTCCAACAATTGGTATCAGAGCAGGTCGTTGATTCTTCTAGGGCGCCGTCGACACTCCTCCGTTTGCAGTCTCAGATTCGCACAAAATTTGGTCTAGCAGAACTCGTCTGGGCAGTTTTGTTCAACTTTTTGAGATACAATCAATTTTCTGCATCAAGGTATTTTAGTCACCGGCCATGGCTGAAAGCAGTGATGTATTCCGTATGTTGGCTGTTGAGGATAAGTTGGATGGTACCAACTACCCCTTATGGGCTTATATGATGCGACATGTACTGGTTGCAAAAGGATTGTGGAACATTGTGCAGGGTGTTGAAAGACGTCCTGTTACACCTGTAACGACAGGTACTGCAAATACAGGTGTTGGAGCTGATGAAGATGGTGTCGAAGATGATATTCCACAGATTCCTGTTCGTGCTGCTGTTTTTGTTGCACCTACTACAGAGCAGATTCGTTGGGATGGCAGAGATGCCCAGGCACATGCATTGATAGCTTTGTCTGTCAAACGTGCCATTATTCCTCACATTCGCTCTTGCAGAACAGCAAAGGATGCTTGGGATACACTTACCACTTTGTACCAGGCTAGGAATGAGGCTCGTGTTGCTTACCTCCGAAAACAGTTGGAGAGTGAGCACATGAATGAAGGTGATTCGATGGACAGTTTTCTTACAAAGATCAAAGACCTGAAGGAACAATTGATTTCTGCTGATGAGGTTATACTAGATAGCTCACTTGTGCAGACCGTTCTGAATGGCCTTCCTGATTCATATCAGAGTTTTGCCTCTACTCTTCGATTGATGATGAAAGGCAATCCGAATGCCTTGTCATTTGAGGAATTAGTCTCTGTTCTGTTGCAGGAAGATCAGTCCAGGCAGAACAGGTCCATTATGTGTGTTGCAGATCAAGCTTTCCTGGCTAGTCAGAAGGGCAAAGGAAAATGGAGCTCTTCTACTAGTAAGCAGAAATCTGCAAATGCTGCACAATCGAAGAACCAGGATAAAGATGAGAAGAAATCAGAAAAGCAGAAATTGTTCTGCAAGTACTGTAAAGGAAATGATCATATTATAAAGAACTGTCCAAAACTGGCTGCTAAAGAGGCAAAGAAGAAAGAGGTTGGAATGGTTGTTGCAGAGGCCTCTACACCAAAAACAGAGTCTGCAAATCTTGTGCAGGAAGAAGAATGGGCGTTTACTACTGTTTGCAGTTTTGACCCATCTTCTCATGATTAGTGCATGTCTGCAGTAGACTCAGATGTTTGGTACTTTGACAGTGGGGCAACCAAACATATTACCTCGCAGCGTAGTTTCTTCTCTTCACTCGAGCCTGCCCCTACAGGGAATACTGTCACATGCGCCAATAACTCCTCTTATCCTGTTATGGGAGTTGGTAAGATCATTCTGACTACTGCTGATGGTAGTTCTTTCACTTTGTCAGATGCTTTATTTGTGCCAGGGATCAAAAAGAACCTGTTATCAGTTTTTGCATTAGCCAAGATTGGCTTGGTTGTGAAATTTGTTGATGACAGGTATACAGTCCATGATCTCTCAAATGGCGATGTGATTATTGCTTCTGGCATTTTATGTCGTGGGCTGTATAAGCTCATAGACTATGAAAAATCTGTGAATGATTCGGCATGTGCAGTTCATGATTCTCAGGCTATGTCAGATGCAAAGCTTTGGCATGCACGCTTTGGTCATCTAAATTTTGCTAGTTTGTTACGCCTGCAGAAATCTGAAATGGTGTCCTCTTTGCCCAAACTTGAGGCACCTGGAAAACATGTTTGTGAAGGCTGTATTTTGGGCAAAATGCAGCGTTCTTCCTTTCCAAAAGATGGTTCAGTTCGAGCTATGCAGAAATTGCAGCTTGTACATAGTGATGTCTGTGGTCCTATGCAGACACCCTCTTTTGGAAATTACCTTTACTTCGTGACTTTCATTGATGATTTTTCCAGGCATGCATGGGTATATCCACTCAAAGCAAAGTCCGAAGTGTTCATGTGCTTCAAACAGTTTTTGGTTTTGGCTGAAAATCTGTCAGCATGTAAAATGGGCACCCTCCGTTCTGATCGAGGGGGGGAATATATGTCTTCAGATTTTAATGCATTTCTGGCTGAACGTGGGATAAAACACCAGTGTACAGTGCCGTATACACCTCAACAGAATGGAGTTGCTAAACGAAAGAACAGGTCACTCATGGAGATGGCAAGGTGCATGGTCAAAAGTCAGGCTTTACCACATAGTTTTTGGCTTGAGGCTGTCATGTGTGCAGCATATGTACTGAACAGGTGTCCCACGAAAGCGTTGCAGTCTATCACTCCATATGAGGCTTGGCATGACCGCAAGCCATCTGTTGCTCATCTGCGTGTTTTTGGTTGTTTGGCATATGCATTAGTGCCTGAACAACATCGTAGAAAATTGGATGATAAGGCAGTAAAATGTATTTTTGTTGGGTACAGTTTTGAAAGTAAAGGCTATCGTCTGTATCATCCACAGACTAAACGCATTCTGGTTAGCCGTGATGTTGTCTTTGTGGAAGATGCTATTCAGCCATTGCTTTCATGTACTAAGGAGACATCTGTTAGCTCCAAAGACATGTATGATACTTTGATGCCTCTTTTTACAGGTGGACAGGCTAGCGCTGGTCCTAATGAGGCAACTTCTCAGCCTTTGCAGGTTTCATATGATGATGCAGATCATGCCATTTCTGATGCAGATTTACATGATGCACTTGTTGATGAGAGAGCTGATATTGAACAGGCAAAAACTATGCCAAAATGGCTGGTGCAAACTTTGTGTGACAGCAAATTAGATGCACCTTTGTCATATCGTACTCGTTCAGGCTCTCATAGTACCTCCTTTGCATCAGATTGCTATGCTATGGCTGCATCTAGTCTCTGTGATGAGAATGAGCCTGTTTCTTTTGATGAAGCACAAAATTCAGAAAATTGGATGGCTGTTATGCAATCTGAATATGATGCTATAATGAAGAATGGTACATGGTCTTTATGTGACTTGCCTCCTGGAAAGAAGGCCATTGGCACTAAGTGGGTATACAAGCTGAAGCGTAAACCTGATGGTACAGTTGACAGGTATAAGGCTAGGCTTGTTGCAAAGGGTTATGCGCAGGAAAGAGGCATTGATTTTGATGAGACCTTTGCACCTACATGCCGTATGACTACTGTTCGGAGCATTTGTGCACTTGCAGCCCATCATGGTTGGAATGTACATCAGTTGGACATTAAAACAGCATTTCTGAATGGTGACTTGCATGAAGAAGTGTATGTTTTTTAGCCCCGTGGCTTTGTGCAAAAAGGGCATGAAAACCAGGTGTGCAGGTTAAAGAAGGCGTTATATGGTTTAAAGCAAGCACCACGTGCTTGGTATGAGAAAATACATGCCTATCTGATTGCACATGGTTTTGAGAACAGTCCAACTGAAAGCACCTTATATGTTAAGCGTGCTAATGATGTGCTTTTGATCATTGTTGTCTATGTAGACGACATGCTGCTCACTAGTCCTCTTGAGAAGCATATTGCTGATTTCAAGGCTGATTTGCATGCCTCATTTGAGATGTCTGATTTGGGGCATTTGCATCACTATTTGGGCATTCAGTTTATGCAAGTTGATGGTGGAATGGCTTTGTGTCAAACGAAATATATTGACACATTATTGCAGTGTTTTGGCCTTGAAGACTGTAAGCCTATTGCCACTCCTATGGAGACAGGTTTACGATTGAGTCTTCATGATGCTGGAGATGCATTTGATGCTGTTCTCTATCAGCAGGCTGTTGGATGCTTGATTTACTTATGCATTACTCGGCCAGATATTCAGTTTGCTGTCTCACAGATGAGCAGGTTTATGCATTGCCCAGGAGTCACGCATTGGAAAGTGGTTAAGCGCATCTTTCGCTACTTGAGTGGTACTCGGCTACTTGGGTTGTTTTATCCCAAGGGGGGATCACTACCGCCAGATTTGCATGCTTTTTCTGACTCAGATTGGGCTGGTTGCTATGACACTCGTGTGTCCACCAGTGGTTTTTGCTTCATGCTTGGTAGCTCATGTATATCTTGGTTGAGCAAGAAGCAGCCTACTGTGGCCACTTCCAGTTGTGAGGCTGAGTATAGGGCAGCTTTCACAGCGACTGTTGAGTGTGTGTGGCTCAGACGCCTTATGGCTGATTTGGGTGTTGGCCAGTCTTCTGCCACCACCATCTTCACTGACTGTCAGAGCGCATTGGCAGTTTTGAGGAACCCTGTGTTCCATGCTCGCACTAAGCACATTGAGGTGCATTATCACTATGTCAGGGAGAGGTTCTCTGTTGGGGAGATCAGCTTGGCATATGTGCCCACGCAGGAGAACATTGCAGACCTTTTCACGAAGGCTCTGCCTAGGGAGAAGTTTGAAGCTTTCTGCAAAGCTTTGGGCTTACTTCCTTTTGTGGAGTGATTTCCACATAGCTCGGCACTTCCTTATACATGAGTGCCAGCTCCTTGTTCACCGCATCACTCCCAGGGGGGATTTGTTCATATATTTAGGTAGTGATGTGTGTGAACACTCTAGGACCGTCGGGGCACTTTTTTCCCTCTTTAGGAGGTTTTTTTCTGCCGGCTTGTATATACGCCTATTGCCCTAATGGGCTACTTATCTTTGTACATTCTCTAGTAATACATTCAGTCTTGTGTGTTGTGCTCCAAGCTTCTTCCTCTTCCTTGTGTTGTTCGCGTGCTTCCGCAGACGTCTAACTCCAACATTTGGCATGCCTCACAGCTTCGTACGTAGGTGTCTGCATCCATATGTAGAGTTGGCCACCACAAGCCTGCAAAGAGGATCATTTTTACAGTTCTTTTGGCTGAGAAATGTCCTCCTGCAGCACCTGTGTGTGCCATCTCTAATATGGGTAAGTACTCTCCTTCATGTACACATAGTCGTAGTTGATTATCCTTCCCTCTCTTGAATAATTGTCTACCCAAGATAACATAGTCCTTACTCATTTCTTCTAAGGATCGTTTCCTAGTTAGACTTGTTCCTTCTTCATGCTCTCATGTCTTTGAGAATTTCACTAACGTCTTACTCCAGTTGGGCGCTATTGTAGAGAAGGTAGTGATGTATGATCATCTGGAGTGGTTTCTTGACATTCCCTGCAATTGCCAACATACTCATGAACGTCCTTGGGCATATCATGCCAATAGACTGCTAATCGTTTCAATTGCCTTATAGTTCCATGAATTCCCTTGTGCATTCTCCATTTGTTTACGTGTGCTTGTTCAATCAATTTCTTTTGTTCATCCTCTTCTACACATCTAGACAACACACCATTGGGTTCTTTATGATACACACTTCCAGCTATAATGTGTAAGTTACGCGATTGTAGAATTTCCTTTCTAATCTCCTTGTTAATTGAGTGTTGTGGTCCATGAGTGAGTATTGGAATTAGGTTTTCTACCCACTTAGGACATACTTCCAAATTGAACATGTAAGTGTCTGGTAAATCATCGGGTACTCCGCTAGGTGGTTCTCCGTGTCTTAACCTAGAGAGATGATCCGCTCTCACGTGGGTGTTTCCTTTTTTTACAATCACTTCAAAATCGAACTCCATTAATAACATAAACCATCTCACTAGTCTTCTTGTGTTACAAGGATTATTGACTAAGTACAATAATGCTTGATGATCTATGAAGAACTTGAATTTGTTGGCTAAAAGGTAGTGTCTGAATTTCTTTGCAACGCACACCATCCCTAAACCTTCTCGTTCTGTAGTTGTATAGTTTCTTTCGGCTTGCTTCAGTTGTCTGCTTGCATAGGCAATAGGATGTTCCAATTTTCCTTCATTTGTCTGTTGAGCTAAAATGCATCCTATTGCATAATTGGAAGCATCCACATGAATATGAAAGGGCTTGTTCCAGTTGGGTGTTTTCAAAATAGGTGTTGTGCTAAGTCGCTTTTTTAGTTCATTAAATGCTTTCTCGCATTCATCTGTCCATGTGAATTGAGTCAACAATCCTTACAATGGCTTGACAATTATAGCGTACATGTGGATAAATCGGCGATAGCATCCACAATGACCCATAAACGCTTGCACTTCCTTTGCATTTTTTGGTCTTGGAAGTTCTAGAATTACTTTGATCTTGTCTTCATCAGTGGATATTCCATTCCTAGATACGATGTGCCCTAGGAGTTTTCCTTGTCTCACCATAAATACGCACTTCTCAAGATTCAAGCATACTCTATATTGCCGACATTTTTCAAATATTCTCCGCAACTCCGGAATATGTTCCTATCTCTGGTTAGAGTATGTGCATAAGTCGTCTATGTATACTTCCATACTGTTCCTTAGGAATTCTTTGAAAACATGACACATCAACCTTTGGAAAATAGAAGGGGTGTTAGTGAGTCCAAAAGGCATCACTCTGAAAGCATAGACTCCTCATTCAGTCGCGAATGCGGTCTTGTGTTGGTCCTCAGTAGCAACAGCTACTTGGCTGTATCCTGAGAATCCATCCAAGAAGCTATAGACTTCCTTACTTGAAGCTCTTTCCAAGAGGTGATCAGTGATAGGTAATGGGTAGCTATCATGGATCGTGGCTACGTTGGCTTTCTTTAGATTGATGCACATTCTTAGTTTTCCATTCTTTTTGGGCACAACCACCAATGGTGACACCCATTCACTATGTTCCATCTCGTAAATAAATCCGGCTTCTAATAGCTTGTCTATTTGTTCCTTAATTTTTGCTGCATAGACATCATTATAAGTGTAAGGGCATTGCCTTGATGGCTTTGCATCAGGTGTCATTGGTATTCGATGGAAACAAATGGAGGTCTCCACACCTTTAAGGTCCTTGTAGGTCCATGCAAACACATCTCGATATTCTTGAATCAATTTTATCAATTCTTCTTCCTCCCCAGGTGACACATCCTTTCCTATGTACGTGCATCTTTCTTCTCCATTTTCTACAGTCACTATGATTTTTTTTGTTTGTTCCTTGTTGTCGTATGCTTCTCCTTCTCTTGCTTCCCTCTTAGGCATTTGGATGGCTATTTTCCTTTCATCTACTTTGTATCTTTTGAAGTGTTCTGGGACTTCAAATAGGTCTTGGGTTGGTTTGGTCTTACTCATGGTTTCCTCATGGTTTAGTACTTCTTGAGCTGCTTCTATTGCTAACACCTTGGTTGTTCCATCCTTGTTCTCTGCTTGAATGGCTTCTAAATAGCGTTCCTCTGAATCAAACTCTGGTTCCATCTCTATGCTCTCGTATTCTTCCTTCCATTCTTTTTCTAATACTTCTCCTGCTTCTACCTCCTAACGGACTAGCATGTAAAAGCTTACATCATAACATTGTTTGTCTATACATTCATTCATGGTCAATACTTCTTCATTTACACATACATCCAAAGTGGCTAGAATCTCCATCCAACCGTGCAGTTTGAATGCTTCATCAGGAAAAACTTGAGGCATATACATTGGGTCCTCTATGGGTTGATAATTTTGATGTCCTATGGGCCATAACTGAAGTTTTTTATCCTCTCTCTTTGCTTCCTTACACATCCATAATTAGGCATCCTCGTACATCCACAATTGATCACTTGAACTGGCACTATGGATTGACACATCATCTTCTTCCTTGTGTATGGTATTCCATTGTAGTGGGGGTACATCCCTATATGCAAATGTATGCAAATTTATCTTGGTAGTGGTTCCTTGATGTTGAAGGTATAATGAGTCTCTTCCCCAGTCTTGTACTACCTTGAGTTGTCTCATGAAAGGTCGTCCTAATATCATTTCATAATTATTTGCCTTTCCAAATTGACATATAGCTAATGTATGCTCAAACTAGACTCCACAGGTGGTTAATTTAATTCTTTCCAATTTTCCCAGGGGTTTCTCTACATGACCATCTGCTAATTGAAGCTTCATACGCATTGGTCGTAGGGTTGGCTTTCCCCATTTCTCCCAAATCTCTTTGGTGGATCCTGTGTCTACTATGGCCTTGGTCATGTATCCATTGTACATGACGGGTAAACATGTGTTGCCCTCATCTCCTTCACTAAATTCCCCAACCTTATCAACCAAAATTTGTTTAATAGATGGGTTTTCTATTTCCTTACTTTCTTTTTGTTCTTCTCATGGTCTAACTTCAACTGTCCCGCTAATTGGTTCCATATTTGAGGCTTGACACGTAGTAATTCTTCCACTGTCAATCGACATTGTATTTCGTTCTTTTTGAGTTCTGCTAAATTGTGTGAGGTCTTGTCTGGAAGCTCCTTTTCCTTTCCTGGTACTATGGAAGCACAGAAGATTATGGATTCCTTCTCATATTCTCCCATGTAGTTTGGTAGGGTGGAAATGCTCTCTGCTTCCTCCCTATTTTGGTCTAGCATAGAGACCTCTTCATATATTTCCTCCAAATTTGGCGTTGGTTGATAGTCTTCCACATATAATTCCTCAAAAGGCAGTTTTGCAACTCCATTCTTTTTCCATTGATCCTCTCGAATCCTAGTCCACAACTCTCTTGGCCAATCAACCTCTAAATCAGGGACTGTGGATATTGATTTGTCTTGAAGGCGAGGTAAATCTTCCTTATTTCCTTTCTCTTTTGGTTTCAGGTTCTTTCTTTTAAGACAATCATTGTATTGATCCTTGGATATTCTCGTCTCTAGGGGGATAGGGATAGTCTTTTCTAGAGTGGCCTAAGCCACCTCTATGAGTTTTCTACATATCGCTAGTCTCTCCTTTTCTAACTCCCCTTGTGGGTAAAATTTCTCATGCTGCTCTACGTTTGGTCCATTCGTGATTCTAGCTTGGTAAGATTTTAAACACATCTAAATCATCTGGTCTTGGGTCTACTAGAATTGATCTTGGCTTGTCTGGTTCTAGTGTCTGCGCTGTAATGGGGGTTTCTTCCTGACTTTCAGTCTCCTTAGATTTCTATTTTCTATTTCTTTTCTTTCTTGTGTCCTTCTTGTCTTCCTTATTTCTATTTTTCATCCATCTTTCTTTGAGTTTTTCCCTTCTATCCTTCCACTTTTGGCTTTTAGTTGTTTGGATATTCTCAAGTGCATCTTTAGAGTCTCCCACTATTTGTACTCTGGGTTCTAGGTTTTTACTCTTTTTTTGCTCCGAGTCCACTCGTTTTCTTTCTTGGCCTTTAGCTTGTGCTCGTGTGATGGCTTTCAATGGTACTGTGTATTCCTTGTCACTTCCTGACAATTCCATTACTTCTATCACGTTAATAGGTGCAGTGTCATGAGTCTTATTGGGATTCTTTGGACAGTCTCTAAATAGGTGTTCCTTTCCACATTCATTGCAATACCCTTCCCAAGTCATGGGGGGTGGTGGGTTATATGGCCGAGTGCATTCTCTTATAAAGTGATCTCCTCCACATCTATAGCACGGTCCTTTTGGCATAGGCACACGGGTGGTCTTATGGGTGCTAGTGCCTTGGGTGCAATGTACATTAGGGTTGCCAACTCTGGTCCATAGGCATTGTCATATCCCTCATAACCATAGTACTGCGGGTCATAAATTTGTTCATATTCCAGCAAACTGGCATTATATGGATAGTATTCTCCTTGGGTCTGGTCATATCTTGTATTCGTCGATTCTATACTAGCTACTGGTGATGTTGGTACTATGGCTCTCTCCATGTTTTCCTTTGGTTGAGCATATTTAACCGGCACTACATTCTATGGGAATGGTGTTGTTGTCCTAATACTAGCTGAGGTTGTGCATATTGCCCTTGCTCATATGGCCTAGGTGCTACTTGTGGTCCTGGACAGGGATTGTATGTTGGAATCTCCCTTCCTGGCTCTCTAGGAGGGTATCCATATGGCCTATACTGAGGTTGATTTAAAGGTCATGACTGCCTGTTGATGGAAAATTCTCAGTGGTATGATTAGTGTATTTTTGTTTTATGTGGCAATATAGAGCGGTTCCTTGATGTGGCTGCCTATTGTAAGGATAAGCTTGAGGCATGTCTATTCCTCCTCTTACACACATATGAGTTGGGTGGTCTCCTCCACAAACCTTGCATCTTCGCAACATGGATATTCTCATTGATGGATGCTGGTAGTTCCGCTGTTCGTGAACTCCTAACTTCTTGGCTACTACTTCAGCTAACTCCTCTACATTACCGGAGTTAGATGTCAATGTACTTCTAGTGTCTTCTGATTTTGTAGGGCTTGGTGTACTTTTGAGATCATCAGCTCCATTGTCCTCTAAGTCAATACACTCTTGAGGGCTCAACGTCTATAGTCGCTTCACATAGACGAAAGCTCTCAAAGTCCCATTCGTCAGCTCGTCTAAGAATAGTGATATCATTTTTTGCTGAGTGGGTCTTTCTGTTACTGGGCATCTATCGACATATTGATTGAACCTGTAGGAAGTTGTTTTCATAGTTTCATTTGGATTTTGTTTAAAGCTATGGATTAAGAATGAAGAGTTGTGTTTAATCCCTCTCTTGGTGAATTCTCCAATGAACTCCTGAAAAAATTGCTCAATATCTCCATATTGATTGATATCCAATGGCTGGAACCAAGTCAAAGCTGTTCTTGTGAGAGTAAGTCCGAAGGACTCATACTGCACAAAGAAATCATCCACTTGCACAACCCATAGAACTTGTTTAAATTCAACTATGTGATCGTAAGGTTCTCCCATTCTATCATTGTTGATAGTATACGGGAAGAAGCAAGTACGGACACACATGCAGATCTAGCACTAAGGCAACCCTTCATTTTTTTTTCAAAACCCTTACATCATTTTTAAGTGATTCTCATCACTAAAAACCCTTGTAAATATCATTTCACCTTTTTGTAGCTCCATTTTGTACAAGCCGAGGAGTCCTCGAGCTTGGGGAGCCTTAGAAGTAGTTGCCTGCCAATTTTCATAATTTTTAGATCTCGTTTGAGCCCTCAAATAAGCCTTGGAACCTAATTTTTAACTAGGCCGGACACTAGGTCTGGATAGGGCCAAAGCTAGTCAAAAACTATAAATAGAGCTAGAGAGCTCATTTTTGGGCTAGCTTCTTGTAGTTTGAGCTTGTATGAGAACTTGGTTGCAATAGAAGTGATTCCATTGTCTTACTCTCTTTGTTCTTGCCGTGTGTGCGCGTGTGCGTGTATGTGTGTGCATGCTTGTGTGCTTCTCACTCACGCACTTGCGCTTCCACTTGCTCTTGGTCTTCATACCATCCTCACGTCTTCCCGGATTGACATTAAAGGAGGTGCTACTCATCACTGAGCTACACCAAATTTTGGCGCCGTTGCCGGGGATCGAGCTTTGAGGACGAGCGTGTGATGGTAAGACGTAGAGAGGACGCGTTGGAATGGTAGGTAGTAGGTAAATTTCTGATTTTTCTCCATCTCCATCTTCATCTTCACCTCCTTCTCCATCTCCACCTCCACCTCCTTCTCCACTACATATTCCCTCTTCCTTATCATTCCCTCATTTGTTGTGTGCGAGTTTGAGAGAGAGCGAGTGTGTGTGCTTGTCTTTGTGTGTTTTTTGCATGTTTCTTGCAGGTGGCAGCTCCATCATCATCTCCAGCAAGCTCAGCAGGTACAGAATTTGTCTGCACAGTCCCCGAGGCGTTGAGCTCGAGCTATCGCGACACTTTGAAAATTTCACCCAATCACGATTCTAAGTGCACCACGACACTGCGCAGGCCTAGAGCTCCCAGGATCACTAGACAGAACAGAAAAATTCACCATATCCCGAGCTATCGCAACACCTCACGAGCTATCGCGACACCTCACGACCTATCGCGACACCTCACGAGCTATCGCGACACCTCACCACCTATCGCGACACCTCACGACCTATCGCGACACCTCACGACCTATCGCGACACCTCACGAGCTATCGCGACACCTCACGACCTATCGCGACACCTCACGACCTATCGCGACACCTCACGACCTATCGCGACACCTCACGACCTATCGCGACACCTCACGACCTATCGCGACACCTCACGACCTATCGCGACACCTCACGAGCTATCGCGACACCTCACGACCACAACCTATCGCGACACCTCACGACCTATCGCGACACCTCGACCCGACCTATCGCGATACACGGCCTTTAATGCATGAAAATTTAGGGTTATTTTTTGAGTGATTGGAAGGGTAGTTGAGCTTAATTTTAGGCACCTTGGTGTAACTTTAGAACCTTGGAAGTGGGCAAAAGACCTAGAAACCAGAGAGGGATCTCGTGAACCCTGAGAGCCTGTTTTGACCCTTTAGTGCCTGAATGGTCATAACTTGACCATACGAACTCCGATTGATGAGATTTTGGTCTCGTTGGAAAGCTCGTTGAGAATCCTACGTGGACCTCGACTGGTTTTTGTAAGAATCGTACGCGGAGTTTTAGAACATGCATTTTTAAGTTGACCTTTAGGTGGAACTAAGTGGTTCTCAGATTCAGGGGGTACAGTGAGTTACTCCAGGGGGACTGAAAATATTGATGTGTGTCTTCCAATTACTTGTGGTAATAAAGCTATACTAACTGGTGAGCTTTTGCAAGAACTTTGTGTGCACTCAAGGCAATCCAAAGCAAGCTAGCAAGGGTGAGTATCAAGCTTGGGAGAAGGCTTCCTGGGCTTGTGTAGCAGTCTGGTCAACCAGCTAATTGAGGTTGGAAGATCTCTCAACCCTCCTTTGTCAATTCCTAGCCTAAGCTAAGTACGACTTAGGTGTGGTAATTAATTAGGGCAACGTTAGGCACGAATCAAGTCCAAGAGTATTAATCAACCAAGTGCAAGAAGTAAATAGGTCCTAAGTGCGAAAACCCTAAGGGACAAAAGGTAAACGGGAATCGATCACTTATCAAGTGCGGAAATTCACTTAAGTACTCCTGACGACGCGATTTCAGACAAGACCATAAACATAATATTCAACTCAAAAGAACAAAGTGATTGGTGCAAAATTAACCTGCAACGAGAGTGTGCTTGGGTCCCAGGGGGTAGATAAATCAGGCATATGAACCTTAGATCAGGTAGACACTTAGGCCGAGACAAACAAAGCCTCAGATCTTCTGAAGCTAGTGTCAATCACACTGCCAGGTCTTGGGCCCAACAGTTGAGTGATTACCCATACACTCCCAGATCAGAAACAAGTGATTCTGAGATGTCCTATCACATGGAGAGACCAGTAGGTAGTTCAGGGTTGGCTTATCTAGAAAAGCCAGAAGGACCATACAAGACTCAGCTGGAATACATCAGGACGAATCGTCTAGGTGCTCGCATCTACGAAGACCGACTGAGAAGATCGGTGGTCTAGATTAAGAACCCCGATCAACCCCATGTATTAGACCACCCTGTAGTCAAGTTTGAGAATGGAGCATACCTAGATAAAGAGGGGACTATATATGTAGTCACCACTCTTCCTGATAGAACTGATGAGTTTGGAAATGTGATTGCGGAGACCGACATGGGTGATATAGAGCAAGGGAACTTAGAGAGAGAGCCAAGAACTCCCCGTGGTAAATCTGTCTTGACCAGAATCATGACTCCAGAGTGGATTCCACAGGATAATAAAAGCATAGATCTGCTTTTAAACCGAGAAACCGATGAGGCTTTTTGGAGATATAAATCTTCTCAACCTCAGGAAGTGAGTGCCCTCACAATCTATGAGTTTAAAGACCCTGATAGCCCAGGCCAAGTAACCTACCTAGACAATGCATCAGAGAGAATCTTCGTGGTCACTGAGCATGGCAGACATGCCTACACATGGAAGGGGGAATTTGTTTTTCCCCAACCAAGGTCTAATGTGTCCTTTGGTCACCAAGGAGCTGGGACCTCCCAAGCTCATGGGGCTCAAAGAGATAGAAGTAGAGACAAACCTGAGGTAAGTTTTGCCAACTCCCTAGGAAGAGAAAGAACGGGAACAGAAAGGAATAGAGTGGAACCTGAGAGACATAGAACCCCAGGGAATCAAAGGAATATTGATGATTTTCCTTTGCCAAGGCCGAGAGAACACACTAGGACCCTGCGACCAACTCAACTGGTGAAGTCCATGAAGAATTACTTCGATGGCACGGGAGACCCTTATGACCACGTGGCAGAATTTCGGCAAGTATTGAAAGCTGAACAGGTAGAGGACCTATTCACACAATATAATGCTTTCGGTCTAACCCTTAGGAACACTGCCCTTACGTGGTTTCAACCACTAAATGAGAGGCATTTCAAAAACATAGACCAGCTCTTAGAGGCATTTATTGTTGAGTTTTCTAAGAGTGGAATCAGGCATAACACCTCCTCACTAATTCATAGCTTCAAACAAACACCTCAAGAGACGGTCAGACTAGCTGGAAGAAGATTTAGACAGTACCTGGAGAGATGCCCGATGCCGGAGTTACCCACACCAGCCAAACAAGTGGCCTTGTTCCTAGATGGATTGTTGAGCACTAAGCTCAGGTCATATGTGTACCTGAAGGACCCCAGAACGATAGAAGAGTGCGTGCGCATGTGCATAGACATTGAGGACAATCTAGGTGAGGAATTAGAACTATCAAAAATCTATAAGGATTCTGATAGCTCTAGTAACATGACATCTGGTCAATCCACATCCATCGAGGAACTTGCAGAGAAGGTAGCCCAAAAACTAGGTGTCTCTAGCAAGCAAATTCCGAGATTTGCCCCAGTTAAGCGGTGTTACAATTGTGGCGGTGAACATATGGCAAGTGTATGTCCCATTATGGCCCAACCCCAGGAGAATCCTAGTAGCCAGTACTGCACCATAGAGCGCAGGTACACCAACCACACTGCACAAGACTGCCCATATAACAAACAAACTATTAGGCAAAATTATCCTCAGCCATATCCACAACATGGTAGATACCAGAATCAGTACCCACTACAACAATACAACAGACCACAGCAAACTTATCAACCACCTTACCAAGGGCAGCAGAGACCTCAACCAGTCCTAGTACAGCAACCCCCTGCTCCCACCAATGTGATCCCAGTGAAATATGCATCTACTGAAGAAAATCCGAATAGAGCCATAGTCCCAGTCACCCCATTGCTATCAGACAGTGATCCAAGTGACCATAGTTTTGACTCCACACATATGGATAGCCCACAGGCTTACTACATGCAGTCACCCGAGCATAACGAGTCATACTATTATGAGGACCCAAGTGAAAGTAGTGGGGAACCTGAGTATGCTAATGTCATGTACACAAACCCCAACTCTAGACCTCAAACTAGGCAGGTACGACCCCCATTTCCTAGAGGACCATGCTTCAGATGTCAGGGAGATCACCTTATACGTGATTGTCCACTGCCTGCCCCTACACAACCTCAACCAGTAACCATTCAGGGTTTCTGTCAAGACTGCGGGAAAGAGCATCTCCTACGAGATTGCCCAAAGAACCCTAATAACATGCCTAAAATCACTCCTATCAATGTTGTTGGGTTAGTTGTAGACTCCATAGGGAGTGTGACTTCCATTGCACCTGTGCAGGTGATCACAAGAGCCCAGGCACTTCAACAACACCAAGGTGTTGGTCCCGAAAAGAGCCCCGAGGTGAGTGAAACAGAGAGCATAACCAAAAAGAGGACTAGAGCATGGAAGGATAGTCGTGAAAGAATGAAGAGGCAATGGGCAAAAAAGATAAACGAACTTGAAGAAAGCTTGAGAGAAACCAAGGCAAAAATCACAGAGATCACATCTCAACCATACTCCCACACACTTCCACCACTACCATCCCCATCACCCTCCATTTCTCCACCCTCTAATACACCCCACGTAACCCACCCACCACCCCGAGTAGGATCAGTATTAGCTGACCCCACTCCTGAAGGCTTGGACATGATGTTCAAGGCCTACTAGGCTCGACTTCAAGAAGGGCCAACAGCTGCAAACCTAGACAAGAGTTACCCTAGAGCAGATTTAGAGATTGAACGGATGAAAATGTGCATGAAAATGGTAGAACAAGCTCAAGCTATACTTGAGACTAGTCAAAAGTTCAATCAGACAAACTCTGTCAAGCCGGATTTGCATTTCCAAGGCTTACTAGAAAGATTAGAGCAGTTGGTAAACAAATCACAAGTTTCTTTACCTCCACAGGCTCAACCAATTGTTGAAAGAGGAAGCTCACCACCAAAGGGAGCTTATGTTCCTAATTCCACGGATGCTGGAATACCTCCTTCAATTCAACAGTACTCTCAAGAGTTCTTGCGGGAAATACAAGAAGAGAAATGGGCCAAGGAGAAGGGTGATTCCCCTCCTATTCCTGAGATTGATGATCTTCGTGATCAATTTCCCCAAGACATTCCGTCTATCTATGGAGATCAAACAGAGCAACAAGAGGATGAGAGATCAGATTTTGAATCTAATTCTTTACAAGGGTTGCCTCATTTCACAGGCCCATGGGAATCTGAATCTCTCCAGATCAGAGCCCCCACAATATTGGTAAGTAATGAAGACTCAGTGATTCCAAGAAACACTGATGTTGTGAAGAACACTAAGGTTCAATGTCATCTCACTGTAGAGGAGCTCCTCAAGGCAAAACCGGAGCTCTGGAATCATGTGGAGGATCAGGTTCCAGAACTTGAATCCAATATACCAAAAGTAGGCTCTAAGCAAAAAGTTCCCGAGATACCTCTCGACAAGATAGGAGACATGAGCGAAGGTGAAGAAGGTAACACTTATCTTCCGATCACCTACCAAGGTTACACAACCAAAGCAATTGTGGATTCGGGTGCTGGTGTTGCTATTGCGACCACCTCCTTGTGGAAGCGATGGGGCAAACCCACCTTAAGACCAACGAGAATGAAACTTCAAATGGCAGATGGTCATTTTGAAAGACCTCTCGGATTGCTTGAAGGGATAACTCTAACCACTTGTGGTGTAGAGTTTGAACATACATTTGCTATATGTGACTTTGAGAAGAATAATGTTTACGAGATGATCCTAGGAAGACCTTTCCTACGACAATTGCAAATAGTACAGGATTGGGGAACCAACTCCTTGTACTTACAGCACTTAGGGGTCACCACCAAGGTCAATCTGAAGGATTACACCTTCAGAGATGTACCACCCCTACAGTGGAATCCTATCCACAAAGCGAAAGAAGATTCTATCTCCGTGCATTCTGGAAGTTCACCTGAACCATCCTGGCTGCATGAAGATACTCACTTGTGGATGTGCAAGGTCGCGGAGGAAGAGGAAAAGCGCCTAAAAGCGAGAGAAGAAGGAACTCCCCCAGGAGATAGACCAATAAAAGACCCAGCCTATACACCAATGATATTTCCAGATGAGGAATTTGAGCCTCATGGTTGGGCAGAAATCTTAGCTACCATGGACATTGCAGTCAATGAGGAACAATGGACACCCCATTGTGATGAGGAGGGTTATGATATTTCAGTGTTCATGTGTCAGCCCTTGTTGGAAGAGTGTGATCCTAGTGAGTTCATAGAAGAAGAAGAGAATGACGATGATCTAGAATCCATTGTGATGGATACTTACTTTGACTCAGAGGAACACTACTTAGAAGACATAGGAGTGTTAACCCAAAAAGAAGAAGAACCCCTTGCGAGTATTAAAACGATAAATTCAAAGAAAGGAAGTGAAGGAGGTCAAAAGAAAAAGAAAAGGAAAGCAGTGAAACAAGAAGAGGAAGAATCATTGTTTGAAGTACCAAAAAATTTCAAGAAATATGAAGTGGAAGACCGAAACATTTTGGTACGAATGCCTAAGAGAGAGGCCATTATAGGAGAAGCATATGACAATAAAGAAAAGACCAAAAAAATTGTAGTGACCATTGAAGGGAACGAAGAGCGATGTACGTACATAGGAGACGACCTAAGTGCAAAAGAAGAATTAGAGCTGGTAGCTCTATTAAGGGAATATAGGGATGTGTTCGCATGGCACTATAGAGACTTGAAAGGAGTAGATCCAGAGATTTGCTCTCATACGATTCCGATGACCGCTGATGCCAAGCCCACCAAACAAAAGCCCTATACATATAATGACAATTATGCAGCTAAAATAAAGGAGGAAATTGATAGGCTGATTGAAGCTGGATTCATCTATGAGATTGAGCACACTGAATGGGTGTCCCCCATTGTAGTGGTGCCCAAGAAGAATGGGAAATTGCGAGTGTGCATTAACCTTAAAAAAGTTAATGCCGCTACGATCAGAGATAGTTATCCACTTCCAATCACCGAACATCTATTGGAGCGTGTTGCAGGCAAGGAAGTTTACAGCTTCCTTGATGGATTTTCAGGTTACAACCAAGTAGCCATTGCCCCTGAAGATCAACACAAAACGGCCTTTGCCACAGAATGGGGAATCTTTGCATTTCGTGTGATGCCATTTGGGCTCACCAATGCACCTGCAACATTCCAAAGACTCATGTGTCATGTCTTCAAAGAGTTTTTGCGGAAGAGCTTAGAAGTATATGTGGATGATTTATGCGCTCATTCCCAAGAAAGAAGTTACCACATCCCTGAGCTCAGGCAAATCTTCAACAAGTGTAGAGATTATCGAGTGTGTCTGAATCCAGAGAAGTGTGTGTTCATGGTACGACAAGGTAAGATCTTAGGTCACATTGTTTCTAAGAATGGAATTTCAACAGATGAAGACAAAGTAAGAGCAATAGCAGAGTTGCCCAGACCAAGGAATGTTAAAGAGGTACAAGCCTTTATGGGCCATTGTGGATATTACCATAGGTTTATCCACATGTATGCCATCATAGCTAAACCTCTTTATGGGTTGTTAACAAATTTTGAGTGGAGCGAGGAATGCGAGACTTCCTTCAACGAGCTGAAGAGACGTTTGTGCACAGCACCAATATTGACTACTCCGGATTGGAGCAAACCCTTTCATGTCCATGTAGATGCCTCCAATCATGCAATAGGATGTGTGCTAGCACAACCCACAGGTGAAGGAAACCTAGATTTGCCGATAGCATATGCTAGTAGGCAATTAAATGCAGCTGAACGAAATTACACCACAACGGAGAGAGAAGGCTTAGGCATGGTATATGCTGTGAAGAAGTTTAGACACTATCTATTAGCCAATAAGTTCAAGTTTTTCAGTGATCATCAAGCTTTACTATATTTGGTCAATAAACCTTGCAATACAGGCCGCTTAGTAAGATGGTTCCTCTTACTAATGGAATACGACTTTGAAGTTGTTGTTAGGAAAGGTAGAACCCATCTTAGGGCAGACCATCTTTCTCGCATCACTTCAGGAGAGCCACCGCAAGGAGTGTCTGATGAATTGCCCGATGCTTATCTGTTCAATTTAGAAGTTGTTCCTAAATGGGCAAGTAAGTTGGTACCAGTCCTAACCTTCGGGCCTGCAAATAAGAATGTGAAAACAAGCAAAGAGGAAATTGTAAAATCACTAAAGTATCAAATATTGGCCGGAAGTATGTACAAGCAAGATACCGAGGGCGTATTAGCTTGTTGTGTCGAGGACGATGAACATACTAGTTGGTTGCAACAAGCCCATAAGGGATTGCTAGGGAATCACTACTCTAAACAACAAACATTGCAGAATCTAAAACGTTTAGGAGTGTATTGGCCTAGCATGGACAAAGAAATACAAGAGTGGATTCACAATTGTTCAGTGTGCCAGAAGAGAACCCCAGTGGAACATGCCACTCTTTATCACGTGTCATTAATCCCAGATTGGAGTGCTCCATTGGTCGAGTTCATGAGATCGGGAACATTACCCAATCAGGCTAGTCTTGCAAGAAAACGGAGCATGGAGCAAGAGGCTCAAGACTATGCCTTAGTAGGAGACAACCTATATCGAAGAGGCAAGGATGGTTACCTAAGACTGTGCATTCATGAATCAGACTATTTGAAAGTCTTAGAAGCGGCACACAGCGGTACTGCAGGTGGACACTTTGGGCCTGACAGAGTAATTAAGACCATTCTATTTTCAGGACTTTGGTGGCCCACTCTTCATATGGATGCACATACTTATGTGAAGAGTTGTGACACATGCCAACGTGCCCAATATCCGATAAGAAAAGATGAAATGCCTTTAAGGCCAATGATGGGAGGACGTACATTTTCAAAGTGGGGTATAGACTTTGTAGGTCCCATCAATCCCCCAGCTAGAAACTCCCATGCAGAATATATTATTGTAGCTACAGATTACCTTACAAAGTGGGTGGAAGTAAAAGCCACGACAAAGAATGATGCTCAAACGACGGCTAAGTTCTTATTCGAAAATGTGTTCACTAGATATGGGTTACCAATAGAGCTGGTTAGTGATAGAGGTACGCACTTCTTGAATGAGGTCATTGAAAATCTCCTTCAAGAATTCATGGTGATACATAAGAAGTCTGCACCCTATCACCCACAAGCTAACGGACAAGCCGAGAGCACGAATAAGATCCTATGTAACGTATTGACGAAACTTGTAAATAATAAATGCTCGGATTGGGACAAACAACTTCATCATGCTGTTTGGGCATACCGAGTTGCTTACAAAACGGTACTCAATGCCACCCCATTTCAGATGGTCTTCGGACAAAATGCGGTGCTACCATTAGATTTCCTAATTCCAGCTTTAAGAGTAGCACAAGAGCATGAGTGGAATGGACACGAGTTGTCCTCTAGGATCTTTGATCTAGAGCGTTTAGGTGAGACGAGGCTACGAGAAGCAGCAGGCATCTATGCTGCAAAGAAACGGCAAAAGGCATACTTTGATGCCCATGTGAAGGATAAGGGCTTGAAAGCAGGAGATCTAGTTTTAGTCTACACAATGAAACAACACGCAAGAAAGCTAGAAAAGAGAGGCTACGGACCTATGATCATCAATAGGATCTCCACGAGTGGAGCAGTACAACTAGTCACTCTAGACGGGGATGTTCTCCCAAACTATATTAGCGGGTGCAGAGTCAAGCTGTATCAGGAACCCCTCACGGAGGAAATGCTAAGTCGACTCAATACTGCTAAGCAACGTAAAGAGGAGGAAAAACGAATTCGAGAAGAAGCACAGGCAGAGGCATTAGAGCGTATCAGACGAATGAAGTTGAGGAGACAAGGGAGGGATCAGCCTGTGACTGACACTCAAGAGTCTCCAGGCTATCACATGGCCATGAGCGAGGCTTCAGGTGAATGTACCCATAAGATAGTGGACCGACGACCTTTTGTGACCCTAGGAATAGGACAAAGAGACAGCACAACAAGCGTGAGGGCGTTAATTGATTCAGGAGCAGCCACAAGTGCAGTTCGGCTTTCTTATTGCCAGCAGCTGCAATTGGAGGTAAAACCCCTAGAAGCATATCTGATAGGATTAGGAGGTGTTGAAACCCCTTGTATGGGAGAGGTGGATCTTCCCCTCTACATACAAGAGGTCCTCATGCCAGCAAAAGTGCTAGTGTGTGAAGACGAGGATCTGACCGAACCTCTTGTCTTAGGCCAAGACTGGATCTATGATCACGTAGTCAACCTCAACCTAAGAAGTGGACTTCTTCAGGCTTGGGTAGGCCAAAGCCGTCTCACGATTGAATTAGAAAATCAAACACTCAAACCAATAGAACAGGCACCAACTCCTGGTCCCTCCAGGAACCCACATGAAGATAACAATGTTGTTCTTGAACAAACTTCTATGGTGCAGAGGATTGTCAATCTTACTGA
Source organism: Ceratopteris richardii (assembly GCA_020310875.1). NCBI lineage: Eukaryota > Viridiplantae > Streptophyta > Polypodiopsida > Polypodiales > Pteridaceae > Ceratopteris > Ceratopteris richardii. The sequence goes on from CM035407.1 coordinate 168,148,011, forward strand.
AGGTACAGGAGCCAATAAGTCGTTCCTAACTGACCGAAAGAAGATTCTAAACGAGCAGACCGAACATCACTCGACACGAAGGAGGCTGCTGATCAAGAGGCAGGAGCGCCAACCCGTGCAACATGGAGCATCTCGTGGCGTGAAGCAGATCTGGATACGCAAGGATGGAAAACCCACAGCTCTAATAGCAGACTCTCAAGGAGACAAGAAACGTGCCTTACCATCAAGGAACAAAGTGAAGAAGCCCCCTAGGATAACCCCTAGGCATACCATTTCTATTTGGGTTCCTAAGCGGTCAATGAAGGCCACCCCTAATGCTAGACAGATCTGGGTGCCCAAGGCTTGCTTACAAGCCCAAATTACTTCACCTTCAGGCACTAGGATGAAGCAACTTTCACAAGCACTCGTGGCCAACAACTCAGAAAATGAAAAGATATCTACACCTCTCACTGCCTCCACTCCCATCAACCCTAGGAATGTCTGGAAATGGGTACCCAAAAGGTCCCAAATACATCACACTCCCATCCAGAAACCTTCACCTATCTTTAGCTCTAAGAGCTACGACTCCTCTATCCAAGCGTGGAGAATTAAACTGTGTACTAAACCCCCTGACCCAATTCTGTAAATCCGCCCACACTAACACAGGAGCATTCCGAGCCCATTGCATAACCAAAGCATGCATCTAGGATGACACTGACCTCTAATCACCACTCACACCTATCACAAACACTTCACCACTAACCACTGACCTCCGGGATTGTCATGTTAGTATTGTGAAGGGAACACCATTACGTCTTGCTTCCTATGCAACACTAATGTGCCTTTCTTCTTCCAGCAGATAAGCAACCTACTCTCATGGCAACAGCGACAGGCACAAGCTCTCAGGCAGGATCTGGTGCTCCAATCAATTGGGATGCCATGCCGGTGGAGGCCCCACCAACAGCCCGGCCTGAGGAGTTCGTGAATGTGCGGAGGATTCCTATTCCAGATCCACCAAATGGCCTAACCGAAAGAGTAAAGGGGCATTCTCACTGGTTCAATGAGATGCCAGGAGATTTGGGAGACGCGGATCACATCTGGGAATCCAAGATGGAATGTGGAGGAGTGTGGTGGACCTTCCAGTTCTTCTCACGAGAATTCGAAGCATTGCAAAATGCAGCTCCACTTCAAGATATCTGGCAAAAAGCAGGATTACAAACTTATTTCAGTGCAGCTCTGCCTAAACCAGATTTCCTCAGGTGCTATTACCTAATTGCCACGCTGAAGCCGACAGGGGATAAGGATCATTCAGGCACATTCTGGGTGCCCTCCTTGTCAAATCTAGAGGAAATGAGGAAGTTTGAATTGAATGTTACTTTAATAAGGGAAGCACTTTAGATGTATGGCACGCATGTACCTTCTGACTGTGACCCCTTGATACCCGAGTCGATGAAAAGCAATAGAATCAAGAAGCTAAAAGAAATGTGCGCCCTCACCCCCAACATCGCCATACCTTTGCGGATGTGTCTCCAACACTTCGCATTCCCAGCTCAGGACCGTTTCACCCAACCTCACAAGAAGATATGGTATGGGTTATATCTAGCAGAGACTGGAAGCTTGCCCATTAAGATGCCTGTATGGATCTTGGACCAAGTGTATGAGGCAGGCAAGCGAGGTGTGAGGAAGCCTACTCTACATGGCTGTTGTGCGCTTACAAGAATCATCTACAGATGTCTTGCATATGATGTGCCAGTTGCCCGAGCCCTAAAGTATGCACAACTGGAGCTGTTCAAAGGGCGGAAGTCAGGGAGCCAGCCTACCAAACGAATGCGTGGATCGCTCTCCCAGGTAACGATCCCTCAAGAAGCCACGACCGAAGCTTCTCCCCGACCAGAAGCTCATGTCACACCTTTCACGATCCATCTTCAAGGAGTTCAAGCTGGGGAGGTGGTACAACCCGTTCCATCCGCCCCTCCACTACCTACTGATGCAGAGTTTGCATCTATGGCCACCTTCACAGAAGATCCAAACTTCGATTTTGAAAGATTCCTGCAGACGGTCCCCCTATCAGACAGTGAAGATGCCCCTGACAATGTTGATCCGGGTGCATCAGTCCAAAGAGAACAGCCACGGGGCGAGACGAGCAGAGTACATGGGGAAGAAGTGGCACAACATCCTCTTGACCCAAACACACAAGTTTAGGAAGGTGCACAAAGAAATGACCCAGAAGACGGTGAAGAGGAGGCCCCTGCCTACACGGCACAACTCAGACGGCTGTACAAGACCATCAAGCAGGTACAGAGAAGACATAAGATGACAGAAGAGGCGAATAGAGCTCTAGTGAACCAGATGCTTCAAACCGAGAATGTCGACTCACATTTTGTGGAATCATTGAATCTATTTGCAGAGACGTGGGATCGGGGAAGCATTGAGGACAATGGTCTATCAAGAAAACCCTATCTATGATCAACGAAGGATTGATACACGGCCACGACGCGGGAAAATGATTCAAATGGAAGCCTCTACCGCCTTGCCTACTATAATTTCAGAGGATGTTCACATGACGAGCCCAAGTCCCACTAACGAACAAGAGGTAATTACACACGTACCATCTCCACCGCCACCTTCCATCCACCCTTCAGAACCCTTCTCCACTATCCCTTCTGAACAACCGATATCCACCCATCATGAACCCATTGTACACACCTCCGTTTTTACATCCTTCCCTTTACCCACATCCAGCACTTCCACCCAAATTTTTGAACCTCACACCGGTCATCCGGCCACCGATCAAACCATAATAGGTCACCCTTCTTATCTCCCCACCCTTGGACAACCACTTGCCACTAGCCAGACCTTATCCCAACCTTTTCCATCCATCCACACCCAAACCCTATCCACCACTCCCCTAGTAACTGCCTCACACTCAACCCAAGTCACACAACCCTCATTCTGGACAAACCTTGTAAATATACTCCAACAGGTGGATAATTATAATAAAAGTTCCCTTTCCCAACCCCACTCCCCCACATTCACTGCCACCACTATCACACCACCCACCATTCCTGTATTCACAGTGCACGAATCACACACTCTCACGTCCGATCCCATGGACATCTCACCATCCACAGGATCACCCACCACCACTGTTATTCCTACATCACCACGTGTCATTTCACTCACGTTGCCATTTCCAAGCACTGTAGGCACAACATCCACTTTTCCCTTTCCCATCTCCCGACCCCTTGCATCTTCCACCCTCACCCCTGCACCCACCTCATTTAGTCATGCACTCAACACCATGCTCGAAGCTGCTGCCCAACTTAAACAGGAATACGGGTTATTAGAAGAAAACAATAAGGAGCTCTGTACATTGTCATCCTACCTCCAGGCACGTGTCACTGCCTTGGAGATGTCTAATACGGAGTTACAGCAGGAGGTGACCACCCTCCAACAATATCAGGTGGAGCTCGAGTCCACACATACAAAGAAGAGTAGGGCAACGGAAGAACAACTTAGAGATCAGCTAGCCCGTAACGCTAGACTACAACGAAACATGGCTCTACTCCGACGCCATTTAGCGGCTGCCCAAGAAGAAAACAAAAGACTACAGCAACAAAATCAAGACAACCTCGAAGCAGCCATGGAAAACACTCCAGGGGCACCCATTGACCCGGCTAAATTCCAAGCCATCCCCTCAGAAAACATACAACAAATATTGGAAGCTTATGCCAATCTCTTGGAAGCACATGATCAGCTTGCTGACCAAGTCAAAGACCTACAGAAAGCCCAAGGGCCTACCCAACACCAACGAGAACTTAAAGAGATGGCCAACGCTGCAACCTCACCAGAGCCGGAATTATCAGTAACCAATGAAGTACTTGAGCTAAGGCAACAGGTTGCAGAGTTGAAAATCAAGTTGTTACAATATGAACGACCTCCTTCCCCACCTGAGCAACCCATAGAAGAAGAAGCAGTTATTATTCCAGTGGAGGAAGCATTTGAAGAGAACTATGAGCCTCAACCTTTTCCCGGAGGCACAATCACTGAGGAGGGATAGGACACTTATGAGGAACCCCCATCGGCATGGATGGAACAGGTAGAAGAAATGGGGCAGACTCATGAAGAACGTATCTCCTACCAGATGTTGGCCATGAAGACCATTGAAGAAACCATACTTCAATCAGACTACTTCAGACATCTGGCCCCTAGAAGACTAATAACCAGCTCAGAATTACAATATAAGCCATACTTTGTATTGTTGGCAGACTACAACGCCGAGATCAAACGTAAGACCAACAAGTACCCAACTTTCGCAACACAATTTGAACCTGAGGACATTCCAGAGGAGGCGCGCAAAGGGAAAATACACCAACCCATCTGGAGGCAAAAGCTATTGGAAACCTATCCCGAGATGCTACGGACATGGGACCACGCACCCATGCATTTGAAGTATAACAATTGCTATGGACCAGTGCAACGGAGAAGAACATGGAAGTCATTCGCCATCAAAGTCAAGAACAACGCCAATTGCAAAGAATGGCTCAATTACCCTGCCATTGCACCCCCAAACAGCACGCCTACTGTAGCCCACATGATGGCTACCATCAGACATTGGCTTCCACGCCTCCACCCTATGCCAGATGTGGCTGCCCAGATGATGCTCAAGATCTTCGATATAATGCAGGTTGTGCTCAAAACTTTCCGAAATGTCTGTCATATTCAACCTTCGATTCCCGGGTTTGTGAATGGTAATTATGACCTGCTATATGATATGAGCACCACCCCGAGCATACGAGTTGCTTATGCATGGCACGCACGCATCAGATATCTCCCTGCCTGCTACAAGCAAACTTTCGATGAAATGTTCACCACGGGATTCTGGGAAGCACACTCAGAGGTGTTCGCGCCACGGCCCACCCATTTGTTACACCTCTTTGCATGCGAACAAACCATGCACTTAGAACTCTACACAACGCCACAACCGGACATACCGAGTGCAGTCAATTGGGAGACCCTCCAGAGAGACTTGGTTCGGGGACTACGTATCAAGGAACAAGAAGTGGCAACCGACCTCCTGCAAGAGTACATTGATCAAACGGTGGAGCAGAGGTCTGTCAGAGGCGACAGACGCTAGGGGGGGGAGAGTGTTGATAGTATACGGGAAGAAGCAAGTACGGACACACATGCAGATCTAGCACTAAGGCAACCCTTCATTTTTTTTCAAAACCCTTACATCATTTTTAAGTGATTCTCATCACTAAAAACCCTTGTAAATATCATTTCACCTTTTTGTAGCTCCATTTTGTACAAGCCGAGGAGTCCTCGAGCTTGGGGAGCCTTAGAAGTAGTTGCCTGCCAATTTTCATAATTTTTAGATCTCGTTTGAGCCCTCAAATAAGCCCTGGAACCTAATTTTTAACTAGGCCGGACACTAGGTCTGGACAGGGCCAAAGCTAGTCAAAAACTATAAATAGAGCTAGAGAGCTCATTTTTGGGCTAGCTTCTTGTAGTTTGAGCTTGTATGAGAACTTGGTTGCAATAGAAGTGATTCCATTGTCTTACTCTCTTTGTTCTTGCCGTGTGTGCGCGTGTGCGTGTATGTGTGTGCATGCTTGTGTGCTTCTCACTCACGCACTTGCGCTTCCACTTGCTCTTGGTCTTCATACCATCCTCACGTCTTCCCGGATTGACATTAAAGGAGGTGCTACTCATCACTGAGCTACAATCATAATGATTTCTCATATACTTAGCTACTTGAATTGGTCTTAATCTTCTTATGGGTTCCGATGGTCTAGGTACTACATGAATTGCTGGCCTAATTGGAGGCATTCCACGCTGCACTCCTAGTGGTGGTCTTGGCCTCACTGGTGGCCGATGTTGGTTGCCCAGTCCAAGGTGAGTTTGATTGTGTGATTGCAGACCTGGCATTGTGAATTGCACATGGGTTCGGTTAGGAACACTTCGTTGACTTGTCTGTCCTGACATTGTATTCTCTGGCTCTTGATGTGTCCCAAAAGGGTTATGGGAGGTAGTTGCCTGCTCTCGCGAAGGGAATACTGGCAACCCCATATACTTCAATTGAGCCCTATCAATGGCATCTACTGGCCAATACCTTCTTTGGTTCTTGTTTAGGTATGTGACTCTCGACTCCTCTTCAGGATCTTTTAACTCATAGAAGGTCATTGGGCTTTCTTCCTGTCCTTGTGTGGGTGAGTCAATTTGCAACAATAAGTCTGATCCATGGATCAAGTAGACCTCTAATAACTAATCATCTTGAGGCATCAAATCCCCTCTCAAGACTCGAGTCACTATTGATTTGCCTCTGGGTGTAGTTATTAACTCTTTAGGGTCCGGTCTTCCTGAGTTTCCTTGTCCTTCCAATCCTCCTCTCTCGTGGATCCGATCTGGGTGTTTTGTTACCATGTAGATGTGACCTAATTTGTCCATGTGCACACCTCCTTCATACTTGACTACAGGTCTGGGCACTATTGCTGATTCAGTGGAATTCATCATCTTGGCTACTGATCTATTTAAGCCATCCAGGTAGATGGGGGTCTCTTGGGGATTAGTGGACACATATTGCAGAGAGGTGCTGTATTCCCCCTCTATCGTTGACATGAAGTTCCCCCTAGGGATAGAACCTTGCATGTCTTTTGAAGCTATTGGTATCTCTTCCTCTGAGTCACTAGAGGTGTCAGTATAGATAGAGTGATGACTTGCTTGGGTTGCACTTCCTACTGATGAAATAACACTCCTCTGGTTATTGAGCACACGTCCTGATCTCAAGTTCATCCACCCTCCTAGGCCTATCTTGGTTCCCCACTATCCCAGAATTGGCTCCTCAATTACCTCTAATTTTGCCCTCAAATGGCTTGATATGTTCTAGGTGATACCACTCTAGGCGATACCACAGATTAACGCGATACGATACTGACTATAAGACGATATGATACCTCTACCTGTGACGATACGATACTAGAACAGTAGACGATACAATACTAGATTCCTCACGATACGATACCACACTTTCCACAATACGATACTAGTGCAAGTGACGATATGATACCGAAACTGTGCACGATACGATACGAGTACCCTGCACGATACGATATCAACAAGTCACATGATACGATATTGAAATTCTCACGATACGATATCGGATGGGTCAGATGATCCGATGCCACGTTGGTGATGCGATACCAACAATGTGCACGATACGATACCACCAATGTGCGTGATACGATATCGCTTGGTCGACGATACGATACCGTGACCAGGATGATACGATACAGTGCCAATTCTATTTGCAGTACGGACATAGATGATTTGAAGGTGAAGAAGATAAGGAGTATGATAAAAGAAAATAAGAAACCAAACTAAACACTCCCATGGCAAATGTGGTGACGTTGGAATGTTTAGAACCTTCAATAGTAGTTATCATGAGGTCTCGGCAAGAATACAAAAATCTGCATCAACGAGAGCACTACCCACTAGCAGAGCAGAAGAAGCAATTGAAGAAAGCAGTTTAGTGGTTTCAGGTATCTATGTTGACCCCAAAGTCATTCCAGAAGTCAGTAGAAGTAAATGCTGACTAGGTAGATTGAATAAAAGAAGTTTACAAAGTGTACAAGCTCAAGAGGATAAAGCAGTTGTAAAAGAAGGAGAAAATTCAAAACACTCAACCAAGTTTCTAGCGTCTGAAACTTAGAAACTAAGTTCCATTGGCCAAGGGCCCAGAACAGAATTACACAATTGGATGTCTTTCAAAGAACGGAATCAAAATGTCATGAATTTGGTAGTGTCCAAGGAAGGTATATCCCGACAATTATTACATAATTCGCAGATTCAAATTCCCTTGGGTGCCTTGCTGGAACTTGTTCCGACATTCAAAGAGAAGTTATTGAAGCATTTGCAGCAAAGACATTCTCCGAACCTTATCCTAGAAGCCACGATCAATATGGCCCGAGATGTTCCAGATAAGGTAGTGGACTATTCAGTCCCTAGTATCATTGTATGGTACAAAAATAAGGCTATCCCGAAAGTTTTGATTGACAATGGATCTAGCATTAACGTTGCTTCTATGACTACTTGTAAGCACGTGGGCTAGAATAGCATTGAATTAGCTCCATTTTCTATGTGGATGGTGTCACTCAAGCATAATGGCAAGTACCAACGTGAGGAGCTCCACCTCATAAATGTCAATCCGTGGAGACGTGAGGACCGGTATGAAGACCAAGAGCAAGTGAAGTGCGCAAGTGCGTGAGTGAAAGCATACAAACATGCACACACATACACACATGCACACAAGGTAAGAGCAAAGAGTGGAACAATGGAAGGACTTGAATTACAAAAGAACTCTCTTACAAAGCTGAAATCTACAACAAGCTAACCCCTCAAATGAGCTCTCCAGCCCTTTTTATAGTTTTTTGAGTGGTTTTGGCCCTGTCCATACCTAGTGTCTGGCCTAGTTAAAAATTAGGTTCCAAGGCTTATTTGGGGACTCAAACGGAATCTAAAAACTATGAAATTGGTAGGATGATACTTCTAATACTCCTCAAGCTCGAGGACTCCTCGGCTTGAACAAAATAGAGTTGTAAAAATATAAAATGGTATTTACAATGGTTTTTAGTGATAAAAATCACTAGTTTTATAGGGATTTCTTATGAAAATTTGACATGTGCTTCTTGGAGCTCCCTACATGCTCCTTCTTCTTGTGTGTCCACTTCATTGATGTGCTTCACTGCTTGTGTGTGACCTTGACTGTCAACACTCCCCCCCCCTCTAGAGTCTGTCATCCCAGATAGACCCTTGTTGTAGTGGTTGTTCCATGTAGTGTGTGGAGAGATAGTGTCCATCATGTATCCACAAGAGTGGTCCATCTTCCAATTGTAGCTTGGGCAATTGTCTGGTTCGCCATTTTATCATTGCTTCTTTGTAGGGACTTCATCCTTGTATTCTAGCTTAATGGTGTCTTTGTGAGCTTCCAAAAATTGTGAGCTACTCAAAAGAGGTTGTCAATGTTGGTTATGAGCAACTCTCGTGGTGGATTGCTGCCTTGCTCTTGTTGTTGTCACTGTTATGTCCTCTAATTCTTCCAAAGATGGCTTTCCTCGTTTTCATGCCAAGTACTTGTAACCCCTAATGGATGATGGGTAAGTGCATTAGTGCATGGGTTGGAAGAAGAATGTGCCTTGTCCACGGCCTTGTAATATAGCCCTATGCATGCATACTTGGGAAATGCATTGGAAGAATTATGGTGCAAGATGTTGGGTCTTGAGCTAAGTGCTCAAGGGTATGCCGACAAAGAGGTTTCTTAATCTATCATGGTTATCATGTTGCCGAAGTAGGCGGTTCTTACCATGGTCAAATGTCCATCGATATTCATCTCTTCGTGATGTTCTCCAGCATGGTGATTGACCATCAACTTATCTTCCCTTGTTGATGGATGTCCTTGTTGATGGTTCATGACGAAGATGCTTCAAGCACACAGTCTTGTCCTTTCTCTTTGTATTCTCTCTCGTTTTTTTTTTGGCACAGTGTCACAAAACAAGAAGAAAGGTGTTAGTATCAATAAAATATTGTACATATGTCAAGTGTATCTCATGTGCCTAGGATTCTCAATCGTGTCTATGCACGACCGTGTGATGTGGCCCTATATTAATGCATACTTTGGAAATGCATGACCTAAATGGTGCAAAAGACAAGGTTGTGCCAAAGGCACATGGTTGTTGCACGTCAAGGCTTTCAATGTTGTTGGTGGGTATTGATGGAGTCTTTGTTGGAGGTAGCCAGTGGACCTTGAAATGATGTAATCCTTCTTATAGGGATCCATTTCAGGATAGTATTTGGCCCTATAGACATAAGCTCTGTGCTCTTTATCTTTGGGTGGTTTCTGAATTTCAGTATCCAGCGTGGTTCACTCTTTGGTTTTGTGGAAGTTACTGGTACTTTTGGCTTCCAAACCCATACCCTTTTTGCACATCTTCCTACTCGTTTGGAAGTGGTGATTTGATCTTCTTTTGCTCTTTGTGCTTGGTTCTGACCCTTGCCTCTCCTTGGCTTCTTTGTTGAGATTTTGCTTGTGAGGGAGATCAGTGGTGTTTGAGCATGTAAGAGTGCCTTGGGTACCCACATGTGTAATTGTTCTTGTTGAGCTGCAACTAATTTCTTAGGCACCCAAATTTTTACATGATTATCTTCTGCCTTCATCGATTGCTTCGGTACCCAGATTTGTCGGAGACCTTGTGATTGAGTTTTTCTGTGTTTCTTGGTTCGTCTTTTAGTGTGGTGGGCTTGCCGCAATGGTAATGGTTTGGGCAACACTAGTGGTTGCTCTCCTTTTCGTACCCAAATCTGCTTACTGCCCTGAGCTTTGTTTTTTTTGCACTTGGTTTGTCTATTTGATATAGCCGTGTGCGTGTACTATTTTACTTGCCTCTTTGGTTGAATTGTTGCGGCTGCATGAGTCTTTAAAAAAGAAGAGGGTCCTCTCTCCTTTGAGACCGTCCTTTCATGATTGAGTCCAAGTGGATCACATCTTGCATGACACATACAACATCTTCTTTGCTCATATTAGGTCTAGAAGAACTAAGAATGTGTGCTACTTGGCTTTGTGCTCATGCAATTCTCTAATTCTAATGTGATGCATTGTTCATGTACCCAAACTTGAAGAAGTTGTCTTTTAAGGTTTAAATTGATGGCATGGTCATAGATCGAGTCTTGACCCAAGACAAGTGGTTCTGTAAGGTCGTCATCTTCACACACTAGCATTTTGAAACTCATTGAAACATCTTGAAGATAGATGGGAAGCTCCACCTCGCCCAAACAAGGGGTTTCCACACCTCTCAAACCTATGAGATAGGCCTCTATGGGCTTGATGTTCAATTGCAGGTCTTGGTAGTATGACAATCTAACTGCACTAGTTTCTGCACCTGAGTCAATTAACGCTCTCACAGTCCTTACATTCTTCCCTTTTCCTATCGCGATGTTCACAAAGGGACGTCGATCAATTATTTGAGAAGCAATTGCACTTGATGTTTGACACATGGCCATGTGGGATTTTGGGGCCGCAAGATTGACATCTAGTCCTAAGCACCTTAACTTCTTTCTCCTAATGCGTTCTCGAGCCTCAACTTGTGCTTCTTCTTTAACCCTTAACTCCTCTTCTTTCCACTTCTTAGCAGTGTTGAGTCTTTTTAGCATATCCTCTGTAAGAGGTTCTTGATATAGCTTGACTCGACAACCACTGATATAGTTTGGTAGGATATCACCTTATAGTGTGGCCAATTGAACTTCACCGCTAGTGGAAATTATGTCAATGATCATGGGTCCATATCCTCTTTTTTCCAATTTGCGGGCATGTTGTTTTAGTGTGTAGACCAACACTAGGTCTCCCTCTTTCAAGACTTTATCTTTGATATGTGCATCGAAGTATGCTTTTTGCCTTTTCTTTGTTGCATAGATTCCTGCAACCGCTCGTAGCCTTGTCTCACCTAAGCGTTCTAGATCAAAGATCCTAGAAGATAACTCGTGTCCATTCCAATCATGCTCTTGTGCTACTTTTAAAGTTGGAATTAGGAAGTCCATTGGTAGCACAACATTTTATCCAAAGACCATCTGAAATGGGGTGGCATTGAGTACCGTTTTGTAGGCAACTCGGTAAGCCCAAACAACATGATGAAGTTGTTTGTCCCGATCAGAGCGTTTGTTATTTACTAGTTTTGTCAGTATATTACATAGGATCTTGTTTGTGCTCTCCGCTTGTCTGTTAGCTTGTGGATGATAGGGGCAGACTTCTTATGTATCACCAAGAATTCTTGGAGAATATATTCAATGACTTCATTCAAGAAGTGTGTGCCTCTATCACTTACTAACTCTAATGGTAATCCATATCTCGTGAACACATTCTCAAATAAGAACTTTGCCATTGTTTGAGCATCATTCTTCGTTGTGGCTTTGACTTCTACCCACTTTGTGAGATAATCCGTGGCTACAATAATGTACTCGGCATGGGAGTTTCTAGCTGGGGGGTTAATAGGACCTACAAAGTCTATGCCCCACTTCGAGAATGCACATCCTCCCATCATTGACCTCAAAGGCATCTCATCTTTTCTAATTGGGTACTGGGCACATTGGCATGTGTCACATTTCTTCACATAGGTATGTGCATCCATATGAAGAGTGGGCCACCAAAGTCCTGAGAATAGAATGGTCTTGATTACTCTGTCAGGCCCAAAGTGTCCACCTGCAACACCACTGTGTGTGGTTTCCAAGACTTTCAAGTAGTCTGATTCATGAACGCATAGTCTTAGGTAACCATCTTTGCCTCTCTTGATATAGGTTATCGCCTACTAAGGCATAGTCTTTAGCCTCTTGCTCCATGCTCCATCTTCTTGCTAGACTAGCCTCGCTAGGTAATGTTCTTGATCTCATAAATTCTACCAATGGAGCACTCCAATCTGGAATTAATGATATGTGATAAAGAGTCGCATGCTCCATAGGGGGTCTCTTTTGGCACATTGGACAATTCTTGATCCACTCATGAATTTTTGTGCCTATACTAGGCCAATACACTCCTAAACGTTTTAGATTTTGCAATGTTCGTTGTTTAGAATAGTGATTCCCTAGAAATCCTTCATGGGCTTGTTGCAACCAACTACTATGTTCATCCTCTTTGACCTAACAAGCTAGAACACCTTCTGTATCTTGTTTGTACAAGCTTCTTGCCAATATTTGATATTTTTGTGACCGTACAATTTCATCCTTGTTCGTCTTCACATTCTTGTTTGCAGGTCTGAAGGTTAGGACAGGCACCAACGTATTTGCCCATTTAGGAACAACTTCTAGATTGAATAGATAAGCATCGGGCAGTTCATCAGACACTCCTTGTGGTGACTCGCCTGAAGTGATGCGAGAAAGGTGATCCGCCCTGAGGTGGGTTTTACCTTTCCTAACAATCACTTCAAAGTCATATTCCATTAGTAGGAGGAACCATCTTACTAATCGTCTGGTATTGCAAGGTTTATTGACCAAGTATAATAAGGCTTGATGATCAATGAAGAACTTAAACTTGTTGGCCAATAAATAGTGTCTAAACTTCTTTACTGCATATACCATGCCTAAGCCTTCTCTTTCGGTTGTGGTGTAGTTTCGTTCAACAGCGTTCAATTGTCTACTAGCATAGGCTATAGGCAAATCTAAATTTCCTTCTCATGTGGGTTGTGACAACACACATCCTATTGCATAATTGGATGCATCCACATGTACATGGAATGGCTTATTCCAATCAGGAGTGGTCAGTATTGGTGTTGTGCATAAGTGTCTCTTCAGTTCATTGAAGGACTTCTCGCATTCATCGTTCCACTCAAATTTTGTCAACAAGGAATAAAGAGGCTTAGCTATAATTGCATACATGTGAATAAACCTACGATAATATCCACAATGGCCCATAAAGGTTGTACCTCTTTAACATTCCTTGGCCTCGGTAACTCAGCTATGGCTCTTACTTTGTCCTCATCTCTTGATATTCCATTCTTCGAAACAATATGACCTAAGATTTTACCTTGACGCACCATGAACACACACTTTTCTGGCTTCAGACACACTCGGTAGTCTCTACACTTGTTGAAGATTTGTCTGAGCTCTGGGATGTGACATCTCCTTTCTTGGGAATGAGCACATAAATCGTTCACATATACTTCTAAGCTCTTTCGCAAGAACTCTTTGAAGACATGACACATGAGCCTTTGGAAGGTTGCAGGTGCATTAGTGAGCCCAAATGGCATCACACGAAATGCAAAGACTCCCCACTCTATGGCAAATGCCGTTTTGTGTTGATCTTCAGTGGCAATGGCTACTTGGTTGTAGCCTGAAAATCCATCAAGGAAGCTATAAACTTCCTTGCCTGCAACACGCTCCAATAAATGATCAGTGATTGGAAGCGGATAATTATCTCTAATTGTAGCGGCATTAACTTTTTTAAGGTTAATACACACACGTAACTTCCCGTTCTTCTTGGGCACCACTACAATGGGGGACACCCATTCAGTACGCTCAATCTCATAGATGAATCCAACTTCAATCAATCTGTCAATTTCCTCTTTTATTTTAGCTGCATAGGTGTCATTATATGTGTAGGGCTTCTGTTTGGTGGGCTTGGCATCTGCTCTCATGGAGACCATATGAGAACAAACCTTCGGATCTACTCCCTTCAAGTCTCTATAGTGCCGTGCAAACAAGTCCCTATATTCGCTTAACAAGGCTACCAACTCTGCTTCCTCTTCTTTACTTAGGTCATCTCCTATGTATGTACATCTCTCTTCGGTCTCTTCAATGGTAACTACGATTTTTTGGTCTTTTCTTTGTTATCATATGCTTCTCCTATTGTGCCCTCTCTCTTAGGCATTCACACCAAAATTTTTCGGTCCTCAACTTCGTATTTCTTGAAATTCTCTGGTACTTCGAACAATGATTCCTTCACTTCTTGTTTCACTCCTTGTCTAATGCTGCCAGTTTGTCCACATAACTCAAACTAGAAGTCTCATTGCTCCTTGTATCCTCTTATTTGGTAAGATCTTGTGCGACTTTGAGATCCTCCGCTAAGTTGTCTTCCAAATCTATGCATTCTTGAAGACACTCACTCAGAGTTTGCAATCGTTTTATGTATACTAAGATTCTCAATGTTCCATTCGTTAGACCTTCTAAAAATAAGGATATCATTTTCTGTTGAGAAGGCCTCTCTGTCACAGGGCATCGAGTTACGTATTGAGTAAATCTTCATGCTGCATTTTTTACTGTCTCATTAGGAGCTTGTTTGAAACTATGTAGTAAGGATGACGAATTGTGCTTGATCCCTCGCTTAGTGAATTCCCAAATAAATTCTTGGAAGAATTGTTCGAGATTGCCAAAGGAATTCGGATCCAAGGATTGAAACCAAGTTAAGGCTATTCCCGTGAGGGTTAGCCCAAATGATTCATATTGCATGAAAAAGTCATCCACTCGCTCCGCTCGCAATACGTGCTTGAATTTTGCAATGTGGTCATATGGCTCTCCTTTGCCATCATAACGATTTCGCATACAGTTGGCCAGTTGGATTGGTCTCACTGTTTTGCCTCGCTCTGGGGATCGCATTATGATGGGAAAAGCGGCTTTGACTACGTGTATTCTAGCTCCTACCCCTTGGGGTGGTTCTACCCTAAGGGTGGTTCTATTCATATTTTCCCTTCCCTGGCTAGTGTGGTTGTGGGGGTTAAATCCTGGCATGGTGAATTGCTCCTGTGGTCTGTTCGGCATACTACATTGGCCCTTTTGCCTTGACATCACATTTTCTGTTCTTTTTTGGGTCTGGAATGGGTTTTGTGAGGTAGTTGCTTGATCTAGAGGAGGGAATATAGGCAAAATCATGTACTTTAATCTAGACCTATCCACTTCATCTACAAGCCAATATCTCCTTTGATTTTGGTCTAGGTATGTAACTCTAGATGGATTTTCTAGATCCCTTAACTCGTATATAGTTGTTGGGTTGATGCCTTCTCCTTCTGTCAATGACTCTGTTCATAGGAGTAGGTCTGATCCATGCACCAAGTATACATCCATCAGATAGTCATCTTGGAGCAACATGTCCACTTGCAATACTTGAGTCATTACTGACTTTCCTCTAGGGGTAGTCACTGTATCTCCATTGTTGGTTCTCCTAGAAGTTCCTTGTCCCTCTAACTCTCCTCTTTCATTAATCTGATCAGGGTTGTCGGTTACTACATATATCTGGCCCATTTTGTCCATGTAAACTCCATCTTCGTACTTGACGACTGGTCTTGGAACTATTTTAGATTCTGTAGTGTTTATCATTCTTGCTACTGAATTGTGTAGACCATCGAGGTAGATGGGTATTCCTTGCAAGTTAGTGGATATGTATTGAACTATAGACATGAAATCTTCTTTAAGTATTGAACTATGCATGTCTTCAGAAGCCAAGAGTCTCTCCTAGCTAAATGACATTTCTGACTCACTCGTCTGTGAAATCAACATGTAGTGCTGACCACTGAGTTGTGAGCCCACGACTTGGTTGTTTGGTTGACACTAGCCTTAGACTATTTGATACTTTATCTATCTCTTGCTCAATGTCTACTTGATCTTAGGTTCATAAGCCTTGTCTACAAGTCCAAAATTGTCCTTTGAATTGCTCAAAATCTTGTGGAACCCCTTGCTTCCTAGTCCAACCTGAGGGTCAACTTCAAAATACCCTATCTAATAATCCGCGAACGAACCAAAGATCACCCCAAATGGATTTTGTATGAGAAATTTATGCCAGTTCAGGGTTCTGGGGGTTAAAATAGGGAAACAGGATCCCTCTGGGAGTACCTCAGGACAGGCGATACGATACCAGATTTTCCACGCGATACCACTATGGGTGATACCACCTTAGACGATATGATACCACTCCCTAGACAATACCACCAAGTCCATGATCCAATACCAACCTCACGATACGATACCAGAACTCACACGATATGATACCTCTGCATTCGATGATATGATACCAAGTTAGTGGACGATACGATACCTCTGCATTCGATGATACGATACCAAGTTAGTGGATGATACGATACCAGATTGCTCACGATATGATACCAAAACAGGAGGTGATACGATACCGAGTTGGCGATATGATACCACTGTCACACGCGATACGATACTGCTCAATCGACGATAGGATACCACAAGGTGCATGATACGATACCACCGGGGCGATCGTGATTGCGATACCAACACTTGACGATATGATACCAGAATGGTATCGTGATACCTCAAGTGGGTGTGCACGATACGATACCTCGACAAGTATCACGATACTCGGGAATTCTCGTATCGCGATACCAAAACTCAATGGGACATGATACTTGGAGATTTTTAAGCCCAAATTCAAAAATTTTTGCAGATATGTGTACCTTGTGTCCTCCTTGTCACTCCTATCAGCTTGTAGATGCAAAACCACCCTTCAAACTCACGATACCACCGTCGCGATGCCAAACGCAAGTCTTGTCACTCCACAATACTGCCACTCAGCTTTTTGAAGTTTTAATCACGCGATTCTTTGTATTTCTTCCATGTTTAAGCTCTGAACTCTCTCTGAAGTCCGTGCGCACCAAGAATAAAGAAGAACAGTCCAAAATAGGGGATATACAGTCAAAAAAGCGAAAAAATCAGAGAAGGTGAAGATGAGAGGAGATGGTGGTGATGATGATGATTAAGAAGAAGGAAAACTCAGAAACGCCAGATTGGAGGAGGATGAACAGCAACAATTCCTCAAAGCTAATAGAGAATTACTATCATTTGGAGTTGTTGATGTCAATCCAATCACCAACTCCGTTTGTGGTAGTATGGCTGCCTCAATTTGCACCAAGCTTTTAGAACCACAAGAGGATAAAAATGCAAATCCAATGATTAAAGACCTAATGGAGCTAGGAAAGATATGCATTAAAGAAGATTCATTGGAAGTATTGAATTTAGGTACATCATAAGAACCCAAACCAGTACGAATTTGTGCGAAGCTTGCTCCAAAATTCTGGATGGCCTGAATTGCATTGTTACAACAATATAAAGATGTGTTTGCATGGACCTACATAGACATGAAAGGTTTAGATCATAGATTATATCATCATAGGATTTTACTCAAACTAGATGCCACTCCGGTGATGCAATAGAGATATCAAATGAATCCAAATTTTGCGAGATAGGTCAAGTATGAATTGGACAGCCTAATTAAAGTATGGTACATTGTTCCTATCAAAAATCCGGAGTGGGTATCACTGATAGTAATTGAACCGAAGAAAAACAAGAAGTTATAAATTTATGTGGACTATCGGAAGTTGAATGCAGCGACGATCCCAGATCCCTTCTTGCTATCGTTCCTAGATAGTATGTTAGATGAAGTTCGAGGTAAAGAGATGTACTCATTCCTAGATGGTTTCAGTGGTTATAATCAATTTTGTAAGGTGGATGAGGATATATCAAAGACAAGATTTATTACCAATTGGGGGGTATTTGCATGCATAGTAATGGGGGATGAGGATATATCATCAAAGACAATTGGGGGATGTACTCATTCCTAGATGGTTTCAGTGGTTATAATCAATTTTGCATGGTAGATGAGGATATATCAAAGACAAGATTTATTACCAATTGGGGGGTATTTGCAGTGCAGAACTTAGAGTTTATGGATTTGGAAGTTGTGGCCCAATCATGAGCACCACCTCCTTTACTCATCAATCCACGAAGACGTGAGGAGGATAAGAAGATCGTGAGCAATTGTGGTGAGTAAATGTGAGTGACAAGCACATACATGCACACACACACACCTCCACACAAGCTAAGATAGCAAAGATAGGAACAATGGAAGCTTCTATTAGCAAGCTCAAAGAAAATATATGATGCTCAAGACTAAGTTCACTCTCCAACTAGCTAACCTCCAAAAAGCTAACTTCAAAAATGAGCTTGCTAGCTCTTTTTATAGTTTTTTGACTAGTTTGGCCCTGTTCACACCTCGTGACTGACTTAGTTAAAAATTAGGTTATAGGGCTTATTTGAGGGCTCAAATGGAATAAAAAATTATGAAAATTGATATGTAGGTACTCCTAGTACTCATCAAGCTCAAGGACTCCTCAGCTTGAACAAAATGGAGTTGCAAAAATATGAAATGATATTGACAATGGGTTTTGGTGATCAAAATCACTATTTTTATAGGGATTTCTTTTGAAAATTTTACATATACCTCTTGGATCTCCTTATATGCTTCCTCTTCTCATGTGTCCACTTCTTTGATGCATTCTCATGCCTTGTGCTTGACCTTCAGTGTCAACACTCCCCCCCTCTCAACTCTGTCATCCCTGACAGACCCTTGTTGGAGTGGGTGTTTCATGTAGTCCTTTGAGAGGTAGTGTCCATCATGTATCAAAAAAAGCATCCTTCTTTCAAATGTAGTAGGGTCCATTTTCTAATTCTTCATTTTTTCACTACTAGCCTGTGCAAGCGTTAATCCCTTTGTAGGTACTTCTTCCTTGGATTCTAGCATGGTGGTGTATTTGAAGCTTGCAAAAATTGTTAGTTGCTCAAAAGAGGTTTTCAATGTTGATTTTGAGCAGTCGTTGGCTATGAATTGCTTCATAAGTACTAAAGTTGTAACCTTGATGTCCTCTGGATCTTTCAAACATGACTTTTCTAGTTATCGTGCCAAGTACTCGTAACCCATAATGAATGATGGGTAAGTGTGTTAGTGCATGGGTTGAAGAAAATATGTGCCTTGTGCATGGCCTTGGAATGTGGCCTTATGCATGCATACTTGGCGAATGCATTTGAAGAAGTATGGTGCAAGAAATTGGGTCTTGAGCTAAGTGCTCAAGGGTATGCTGATGAAGAGGTTTCCTAATAGATCATGATTATAGTTTATCCCAAGTAGGCAATTCCTACCATGGTGAAAGGTCCATTGATGTTCGTCTCTTTGTGTTGTACTCCCATCATGGTAATTGACCATTATCTTCTCTTTCATTGTTGATGGATATCCTTGTTGATGGTTCACTTATGAGATTCTTTGAGCACATGGTCCTATCCTTGCTCCCGGTTTTTTTCTCTCCTTTTCTTTTTTTTCTTTTTTCCTCCTTATTCATTTTCTCTTCCTCTTTTTTTTGGTTGCTTTTTTGCACAATGTCACAAAACAAGAAGAAAGACGTTAGTATCAATTAAAGAACTTTACATATGTCAAAAGTTTCTCATGTGCCTGGGATTATCAATTGTGTCTATGCACGGCCTTATAATGTGGCCCTATATTAATGCATACTGTGGAAATGCATGACCTGAATGGTGCAAAGACTATGCCAAAGGCACATGGTTTTTGCACGTTGAGGCTTCCAATGTTACTTGCAAACTTGATGCAATCTTTGTTTAGAGGCATCCATTGGATCTTGAAACGATGCAATCAATCGATGGTTGAATGATCGTGGATCATTCCTCCTTATAGGGATCCATTTTTGAGCAGTGTTTTGCTATGTACAAGTGACTATTGGCCTCATCATCTTTGGATGGTTTCTTTAATTTTGTATCCCTTTTGGTTGGCTCTTTGATTCTATGGGGGCTACTGGTGCTTTGGGCTTCCAAACCCATACCCTTGATGATTTTCTTCTTACTATTATCGAAGACGTGAATTGATCTTCCTTTGATCTCTATGCTTGGTTCTGACTCTTGCCTCTCCTTGGATTCTTTGTTGAGACTTTTCTCATGAGTGAGAGCCTAGGGTTTTGTGCATGTAAGAGTCCCTTGGGTACCCACATGCATAATTGCCCTTGTTGAGCTACAACTAATTCCTTGGGCACCCAAATTTGTACGTTATTGTGGTTAGTCGTCATCGACTGCTTTGGTACCCAAATTTGGAGTACTATTTGAGATAGAGATCTTCATTGTTCTGCTACTTGTTGCCTTGGATTTCTTTGTTGCTTCTTCGATAACAAGTTTGACTCTAATGGTGTGATTGACTATTCTCCATTTCGTATCCAAATTTGCTTCATGCCCAAAACTACTTCCTTCTTGAATTATGTTGGTATATTGGATATAGTGGTTATCTTGTACTGTTTCACTTGGCTTTGTGGTTGAAATACTATGGCTGCATTAGTCTTTTAAAAAGGAGAGAGATCCACATTTCTTCGAGTATATTCTTCCATGATTGAATCCTTCTACATCATAGAGCTTTTGACACATACACCGTGTTCTTCTTTAACATTATTCTTAGAAGAACTAAGAGAATGTGTGATACCTCGATTTGTGATCATGCAGCTCTCTAATTCCAATGTAATGCATTGTTCATGTACCCAAACTTGAAGAAGTTGACTTCTTAGGTTTAAGTTGACTGCATGGTCATAAATCCAATCTTGACCGAAGAGAAGTGGTTCCATAAGATCCTCATTTTGACTGTCATTGGGACATCTTGAAGGTAGACGGGAAGTTCCACCTCGCCCAAACAAGGGGTTTCCACACTCCCAAGCATATGAGATAGTCATCTATGGAATTGATGTTCAATTGCAGATCTTGTTAGTATCAGAGTCTAACGGCACTAGTTGTTGCACCTGAGTCAATCAACACTCTCATAGTCCTTTCCTTGTCCTACCTCTATGGTCATAAAATGATGTCGATCAATTATTCGAGAAGCAATCACACCCGATGTCTGACACATGGCCATGTGATATCTTGGGGCATTGGGATTGACATTTAAGCCTTGTCACCTTAACTTATTTTGCCTAATGTGCTCTCTAGCCTCTACCTATGATTCTTCTCTAATCCTTAACTCTTCTTCTTTTTGCTTCTTAGCAGTGTTGAGTTTCATTAGCATATCCTCTGTGAGAGGCTCTTGTTATAGCTTGACTCGACATCCACTAATATAGCTTGGAAGGATGTCACCTTCTAGAGTGTCCAATTGAACCACACCGCTAGTGGAAATTCTATTAATGACCATGGGTCCATCCTCATTCTTCCGATTTACGAGCATGTTGCTTTAGTGTATAAGCCAACACTATGTCTCCCTCTTTCAATCCTTTATCCTTGATATGTGCATCAAAGTATGCCTTTTGTCTTTTCTTTGCAGCGTAGATGTCTGTTGCCACTCGTAGCCTAATCTCACCTAAGCATTCTAGATCAAATATTCTAGGGACAACTCATGTCCATTCCACTCGTGCTATTGTGCTACTTTTAAAGTTGCGATCACGATGTCTAATGGTAGCATAGCATTTGTTCTGAAGACCATCTAACATGGGGTGGCATTGAGTGCCATTTTGTAGGCAACTCGGTAAGCCCAAACAACATGATGAATCTGTTTATCCCAATCACAACATTTATTATTTACCAGTTTTGTCAATATGCTACCTAGATCTTATTTGTGCTCTTGGCTTGTCCATTAGCTTGTGGATTATAGGGGGGAGACTTCTTATGTATCACCAAGAGTTCTTGGAGAAGGTTTTCAATGACTTCGTTCAAGAAGTGCATACCTCTATCACTTACTAACTCTATTGGTAATCCGTATATGGTGAACATGTTCTCGAATAAGAACTTAGCCATCGTTTGAGCATCATTCTTTGTCATGGCTTTGACTTCTACCCACTTTGTAAGGTAATATATTGCTACAATAATGTACTCTGCATGGGAGTTTCTAGCTGGGGGATTAAAAGGACCTACAAAGTCTATACCCCACTTTGAGAATGTGTGTCCTCCCATCATTGGTCTCAAAGGCATCTCGTCTTTTCTTATCAGATATTGTGCACGTTCTTCACATAGGTATGTGCATCCATATGAAGAGTTGGCCACCAAATTCCTAAGAATAGAATGGTCTTAATTACTCGGTCAAGCCCAAAGTGTCCACTTGCAACACCACTATGTGCAATTTCTAAGATTTTCAAATAGTCTGATTTGTGAACACACAATCTTAAGTAACCATCTTCGCCTCTTTGATATAGGTTGTCTCCTACTAAGGCATAGTACTGAGCCTCTTGCTCCATGCTTCGTTTTCTTGCTAGACAAGCCTCACTGGGTAGTGTTCCTGATCTCATGAATTCTACCAATGGAGCATTCCATTCTAGAATTAATGACACGTGATAAAGGGTAGCATGCTCCACTAGGGGTCTTTCCTAGCACATTGGACAATTCTTAATCCACTCATGTATTTCTTTGTCCATACTAGGCCAATACACTCCTAAAAGTTTTAGATTTTGCAATGTCCATTGTTTAGAATAGTGATTTCCTAGAAATCCTTCATGGGCTTGTTGCAACCAACAGCTATGTTCATCCTCCTCGACACAACAAGCTAATACACCCTTTGTATCTTGTTTGTACATATTTCCTACCAGTATTTGATATTTTTGTGATTTTACAATTTCATCTTTGTTTGTTTTCACATTTGCCCATTTAGGAACGACTTCCAAATTGAACAGATAAGTATCAGGCAATTCATCAGACACTCCTTATGGTGACTCTCCTGAAGTGATGTGAGAAAGGTGATCTGCATTGAGATGGGTCCTAGATGGTGATATTCTTAAGGTTCCTGTTCGTGCTATGGTTCTTGTTGCACCTACTATAGAGCAACTTTGTTGGGATGGTAGAGATGCTCAAGCACATGCATTGATAGCCTTTTCTATCAAATGTGCCATTATTCCTCACATTCCCTCTTGCAGAACAACAAAAGATGCTTGGGATACACTTACCACTTTATACCAAGCAAGGAATGAGGCTCATGTTGTTTACCTTCGAAAACAGTTGGAGAGTGAGCGCATGAGTGAAGGAGATTCCATGGAAATTTTTTTGACAAAGATCAAGGATTCAAAGGAGCAATTGATTTCTACAGATGAACTCTTGCTTGATAGTTCACTTGTGCAAACTATTATGAATGGTCTTCCATATTCATATCAGAGTTTTGCTTCTACTCTTTGGTTGATGATGAACGACAATCCAAATGCCTTAACATTTGAGGAGTTAGTCTCTATTCTATTGCAAGAATATCAATCTAGGTAGAACATGTCCATTAAGTGTGTTGTAGATCAAGCTTTCCTAGTTAGTCAAAAGGGCAAAGGTAAATGGAGCTCTTCTACTAGTAAGAAGAAATCTGCTAATTCTGCGCAATCAAAGAAGGATGACAAAGATGAGAAGGAAACAGAAAAGCAGATATTTTTTTGCAAATAATGTAAAGGAAATGATCATGTCATAAAGAGTTGTCCAAAATTGGCTACAAAAGAGGCGAAGAAGAAAGAGGCTGGAATGGTTGTTGTAGAGGCCTCTACACCCAAAACACAGTATGCTAATCTTGTGCAGAAGGAAGAATGGGCATTCACTACTGTTTGCAGTTATGAACCATCTTCTCATGAACAATGTATGTCTATAGTAGAATTAGATGTTTGGTACTATGATAGTGCAACAACTAAACATATTACCTCGTAGCACAGTTTCTTCACTTCACTTGAGCATGCGCCTATAGAGAATATTGTCACATGCACCAAAAAATCCTCTTATCTTGTCATGGGACTTGGTAAGATCATTTTGACTACTACTGATGGTAGTTCTCTTACATTGTCAAATGCTTTATTTGTGCTAGGGATCATGAAAAATCATTGCTTCTAGCATTTTATGTCGTGGGTTGTATAAGCTCATAGATTATGCAAAATCTATGAATGATTCAACATGTGCAGTTCAAGATTCTCAGGCTATGTCAGATGCAAAGCTTTGACATGCACACTTTGGTCATCTGAATTTTGCTAGTTTGCTATCGCTCGAGAAATCTAAATGGTTCCCTCTCAACCCAAAGTTGAGGCACCTGGTAAACATATTTATGAAGGTGTTGAAGTTGCAGTAGTATTCCCAAGACCCTCACCACCTTGCATGGAAGCAAGAAGGAAGGCTCAAGATTGACTCTCCTCTCATCCACCCCTACCTCCAACATGTTCAAGCCATTGGCCATCAGCCCCATGCTATGCCACATGCTTGAAAACATGGCGAGTAAGGAGTCAAGGATCCTAGTCCATGTGTAAAATACAAGAAACGCAACTACTCTACTCACACAAAGGAGAGAAATGCATAGGCACACACACACACCTCACTCTCAGACACTCACAAAGACACAATACATAAATGTAAATAGTCTTGGAGTAAAGGAGAGAATTCTTCCATTCATAAGAGATATTACATGAGAGCACATCAAACCAAAAAGCTCCCTTCTTTACAGAAATGAGCCTCTATATATAGGCTAAGCACATTTCCCCATGTGCTTCTTTGAAAAGTCAAAAAGGGAATATCTCTAACTAACATATCTTCTAGGAGACTCCAAAATCAATCTTGTAACAAACAAATCCTAAGAAACTCCATGCATGGGATTTTTACATGGGGAACTCCTAGATGTGCCAAAAAGGTGGAAAATTAAGAGTCTCCTACACTATGGCATAAGGAAATTTTAAAAAATGCTTTAGGAGAGTGTTCACATGTGACACTCTAAGTATATACAAAGAGGGTTATTCTCATGGTCTAGGGAGGGTTTCCATGCACAATTGAAGATGTGTGCATACTCTACAACCCCAACACTCTCCTCCCCCTAGACTTTGTCATCCTCGACAAAGATAGAGAAGAAGAACACATGCAATTGAATTGTTGGAGTCTTCAAGTCTGGAAATCTTCATATCTTCAAATCTACAATTCTTTCGTCTGCAAGTCTTCAAGCCGCAAATCTTCATGTCTTCAGGTCTTCAATGATCTTAAAATCTACAACACTAAAATCTTCCAATCTACAAGCCTTCAGTCCTTCAATCTGCAATTCTTCAATCTTTAGAGCTAGGCGACATAATCCCCTTGGGGGGCAGTCAGCCCAACATATATCTCACTTCATAAGTCCTATGTAGGACTGATAGAGCCTGATCCGAGAGCTCTTCAAACCTGCAATCAAACATACACAACAAGTAGATTGTTTCTGCAAAGAAGTAGACAATCACATTTAGTGTAATTTTAGTTTCCACATCAAGGAGCATCAAGTCCTATAGGACTTGCTCTTCTAGAGACAAGTCCCCATGAAGAGCTATCTGCTCCTTCAACTAAAATCATTCCTATGTGCACGTCTTGATTCTTGTAATAGATGTTTGAAGGTCTACACAACCAAGACCTCACTCTCCACATGCCCTACTGTCAATTAGGAGACTTAAAGCATATTTCATCCTTGTGCCTCTGAAAAAGAGCTATTTGGAAAGCATTAAAGGTGAGCGGATTCATTGCACACAGACGTTTATGCATGACACCAAGGCACATAAGATACTCATTCTCTGGAAGTAAAACAAACCCAAAAGATCGTGTAGCACAACATAACACCGGTAATTTAAATGATCAATGGTGCCAAATAATGTTGAAGTTGTAGTAGTATTCACAAGACCCTCACCACCTTGCATGGAAGCAAGAAGAAAGGCTCAAGATTGACTCTCGTCTCATCCACCCCTACCTCCAACATGTTCAAGCCATTGGCCATCAGCCCCATGCTATGCCACATGCTTGAAAACATGGAGAGTAGGGAGTCAAGGATCCTAGTCCATGTGTAAAATAATAGCAAAGCAACTACTCTACTCACACAAAGGAGAGACATGCATAGGCACACACACACCTCACTCACACACTCACAAAGACATAATACATAAATGTAAATAGTCTTGGAGTAAAGAAGAGCATTCTTCCATTCATAAGAGATATTACATGAGAGCACATCGAACCAAAAAGCTCCCTTCTTTACAAAAATGAGCCTCTATATATAGGCTAAGCACATTTCCCCATGTACTTCTTTGAAAAGTCAAAAAGGGAATATCTCTCTAACTAACATATCTTCTAGGAGATTCCAAAATCAATCTTGTAGCAAACAAATCCCAAGAAGCTCCATGCATGGGATTTTTACATGGGGAACTCTTAGATGTGCCAAAAAGGTGAAAAATTAAGAGTCTCCTACACTATGGCATAAGGAAATATTAAAAGGTGCTTTAGGAGAGTGTTCACATGTGACACTCTAAGTATATATAAAGAGGATTATTCTCATGGTCTAGGGAGGGTTTCCACACATAATTGAAGATGTGTGCATACCCTACAACCCAACAGAAGGTTGTATTTTGGGCAAAATGCAGTGTCCCTCCTTCCCAAAAGATGGTTCAGTACGACCTACTCAGAAATTGCAGCTTGTTTAGAGTGATGTTTGTGGTCCTATGCAGACACCTTATTATGGGAACTATCTTTACTTCGTGCCTTTCATTGATGATTTTTCCAGGCATGCATAAGTATATCCATTGAAAGCAAAGTCTAAAGCATTTATGTGCTTCAAAGAGTTTTTGGTTTTGGCTGAAAATATGTCAGCATGTAAAATGGGCATCCTCCATTCTTATCGGGGGGGGGTATGTCTTCTGATTTTAATGCATGTCTGGTTGAACATGGGATAAAACATCAGTGTACAATGCCGTATACACCTCAATAAGATGGAGTTGTTGAAATGAAGAATAGGTCACTCATGTAGATGGTGAGGTATATGGTCAAGAGTCAAGCTTTACTACATAGTTTCTGGCTTGAGGGTGTTAGGTGTGGAGCATATGTACTTAACATGTGTCCCACTAAAGCATTGTAGTCTATCACTCCATATGAGGCTTGGCATGGTCACAAGCCATGTGTTGCTCACCTGCATGTCTTTGGTTGTTTGTCATATGCATTAGTGCCTAAATAACAATGCACAAAATTGGATGGTAAAGCATTGAAATGTATT
The DNA here is from genome assembly GCA_020310875.1 of Ceratopteris richardii. Classification (NCBI taxonomy): domain Eukaryota; kingdom Viridiplantae; phylum Streptophyta; class Polypodiopsida; order Polypodiales; family Pteridaceae; genus Ceratopteris; species Ceratopteris richardii. The sequence goes on from CM035407.1 coordinate 168,175,285, forward strand.
TTTGTTGCTACCTCTTTTTATAGGTGGATCGTCTAGTGCTCGTCCAAATGAGGCAATTTCTCAGCCTTTACAAGTTTTACATAATGATGCAGATCATTCCATTTTCAATGCAGATTTACATGATGCACTTATTGATGAGAGAACCAATATAGAGGAGGCAAAGACTATGCCCAAATGGCTAGTGCAGACTTTGTGAGATAGAAAATTAGATGTACCTCTGTCATATCATACTCGTTCAGGTTCTCATAGTGCTTCTTTTGCATGAGATTGTTATGCTATGGTTGCCTCTAATCTTTGCAATGAGAATGAGTCTATTGCATCTGATGAAGCACAAAATTTAGAAACTTGGATGGCTGCTATCAGAATATGATGCTATTATGAAAAATGGTACCTTGGCTTTATGTGACTCGCCTCTTGAAAAGAAGGCCATTGGCACTCAGTGGATATACAAGCTAAAGCATTTATGCTCAAGAAAGTGGCACTGATTTTAATGAGACCTTTTCTCCTACATGTCGAATGACTACTGTTTGTAGCTTCTATGCACTTGGAGCTCATCATGGTTGGAACGTACATCACTTGGACATTAAAACTGCATTTTTGAATGATGAATTGCATGAAGAATTGTATGTTTTTCAACCCCATGGTTTTACTGTAGAAAGGACATGAAAACAAAGTATTCATGTTGAAAAAGGCATTATATGGTTTGAAGCAAGCACCACATGCTTGGTAAATGATGTGCTTCTAATCATTGTTGTCTATGTTGATGCCATGCTACTTACTGATCCTCATGAGAAGCATATTGCTGATTTTAAGGCTGATTTTCATGCCTCATTTGAGATGTCACATTTGGGGCATTTGCATCATTATTTGGACATTCAATTTATGCAAGTTGAGGGCAGAATAGCTTTGTGTCAAACAAAATATATTGACACATTATTGCAGTGTCTTGGCATTGAAGATTGTAAACTTTTTGCCATTCCTATGGAGACACATTTATGGTTGAGTCTTCATGATGTTGGAGATGTATCTGATGTTGTTTTCTATCAACAAGCTATTGGATGCCTGATTTATTTATGCATAACTAGGCCAAATATTCAGTTTGTTATCTTAGAGAGGAGCAAGTTTATGTATTGCCCAGGTGTCAAGCATTGGTAGGAAATTAAGTGCATATTTTGCTATTCAAGTGGTACCTGATTACTTGGATTGTTTTATCCCAAGGGGGGATCACTACCACTAGATTTACATGCTTTTTTTTTTTACTGTGATTGGGCTCGTTGCATGACACTCGTGTGTCCACTAGTGGTTTTTGCTTCATTCTTGGTAGCTCATGCATATCTTGGTTGAGCAAGAAGAAACCTACTATGGCCACTTCTAGTTGTGAGGTTGAGTACACGAAAGCTTTCACAGCAACTATTGAGTGCGTATGGCTTAGATGCCTTATGGGTGATTTGAGTGTTAGTCAGTCTTCTACCACCACCATCATTGGTAGTTCTAAGGAACCCTATGTTCCATGCTCACACTAAGCAGAATGAGGTACACTATCATTATATCAGGGAGAGGTTCTCTGCTGGAGAGATTAGTTTGGCATATATTCCCACATAGGAGAACATTGGAGACCTTTTCATGAAGGCTCTAAATAGGAAGAATTTTGAAGCTTTTCACAAAGCTTTGGGCTTAGTTCCTTTTGTGGATTGATTCCACATAGCTTGGTACTTCCTTATACATGAGTGCCAACTCCTTGCTCACCGCATCACTCCCATGGTGATTTGTTGATATATTTTGATTGTGATGTGTGTGAACACACTAGGAATGTCGGGCCACTTTTTTCCCTCTTTAGGAGGTTATTTTCCCCTTGCTTGTATATATGCCTATAACCCTAATGGGTCACTTATCTTTGTACATTCTCTTGGTAATACATTCACTATTGTATGTTGTGCTCCAAGCTTCTTCTTCTTCCTTTTGCTATTTGTGTTCTTCCATAGACCTCAAACCCCAACATTGAATACTCCAATGATGAGAAAATCCTCTACAAAGTGGACCCTATAAACCTTCCAAAGAGTAAACTATTTATAATAGGTTTGAGCAATTGAGATCTTTTCAACTATCAAAAGAACTCTAGATTACATGAAATTTTGTGACCATAATTAAAACTTTAGCATCTAACAAATTACAAAATTTCAAAACAAATAACCATTCCTATATTAAGTTACAAAATTATCGATGTGTAGCTGTATGTACCTACAAATATGAAAACAAGTTGAACCACTTTGATCATTCTTCTAAAGTATTTAAGGTGAATTTTGACCCTAAATAGTGATACTTTTATTGATGTATCTGCAAAAGAATATCTAATTTAGGATAATTCATGAATCCCATCTAAAATGGTTTGTTGAACAAGAAAAAAAAATTAGTAAAGCATGTTCATTTGTAGCTTCTACTAGCTCAATGCATTCTTCAATTTGAACGAATGTTTTGTTTCTAATCAAATCCATTCCCTCTTGTTTCAAAGAGTCCATGCGCTCAATGCATACATCCTAAATCCAAATAATAGAGTAAATAAAAAGCACTTTTAGCTTCCTCCTTACATGCTCTTCTAAGTATAAAGCAAAAAACTCAATCTTTTCCTCTTGCTTAATCTATACCCTTCAATGAGATCAAGTGTACATGTCATGAAATAAGCTCTTCCATAATGAATATGAGAAAATAAATGAAGTGCTCAATGAATGATTCCATATGCATGTATGCCTATACTATGTATTAAGCACAATCCTTTATTCAATGAAAACAATGAATACATTCAGCAAAACCTTTTCTTCTCTCTCTTTTCTCTCAAAGAAAGAAAATTGATGGTAAGGAAAACATTCTTTAGCCCTTATCTATATGCAAAAAAAAAGAAGAAATCTATAAGATAAACTAAAGGCAAGTATTCCCATGAAAATCAATGAGCAAGAAAGCAATTTCTTAGAGCTTGGGCATGCCTTTCATTTCTAATAGTCAACTTAAAAATCTCATATAGGTGGTTAAATAGTTACCAAATGATGGCTTCCAGCTATTTATTTGAAAGATATCTAAATAACGAATCCATAACATTTTAAATGTTTGAATTTAGACCTCCCTAGCTCAAGATGTGGCCCAAAAGGTGGACCTAGTTAGTACAAAATGCTCGTGTGTAGAGAGTAGATGAAGAGACTCTTCTCTCCTTGTAGCTCTCACGCTCTCTCTTCATCTCAAAGATGTGCATGTGAGGACGATAAGTCCCATATGTGTCTTCATTGTGCCTTCAAATAACCTATATAAGGTGCATAAAAGTAGTTTCTCTCATGTAGTAAAGAGGAAGAGAGAAAGGATCTATCCTCCTCTCCTTCCATTGTGTGGGCGGGAACCCCTTGATGGGTGGATCTGGCTCCCTCTCCTCTTATAAAGAAGAATGTTTGCATGTTGGCTATTGCGCACTTGCTTCATCGATGGAAGAACAATTTTGTTTGCTCGGTGCTCCTACATGACTCCTAAGGTTAGTAAACAAGCTCCCATATGCGTGAAGATCTCTTTTTTCCATACAAAATCCACACAAAGCAGTTTGAACATCTTACCTCCCAAAAGCTCTCAGGAAGATGATGAAGTGGCTCCTTCACAATAACTTTCCCCCTTTCTCACACGAGCTCTGATACCAAATTAAAGATCGCAATCAGTTACCAGGCACTCTCCTCCCAAACTTAAATAGCCCTTGCCTTTTTGCATATATAGAGTCTTATCTAAGGTCCAAACACCCCTCATATGGGCACTATGAGGAGATGGAATAACACTTGAAGACTCATGCTAAAGCCTTGGCTCCCACGAGTTCTGGTCCTTCACCTTTCCAAGATCCTGAACCAATGTTGGTAGACCAATGGTCTAAATAAATCTAACCCTAATATTTTCCTCAATTGACTCTATATAATAGCAACCTATAAATCCTCGTGTGTGATATTGGTCATGGGTCCATGCTTCTCTTTTCTTTTTCATCCATAGTCTTGTAGATTTCTACAATTTTGCCAAATGTGACCATATTCTCTACAAAATGGCAATGAAAAATGATATTATTGATATTATTAGTATTGTTATCATTATTGTTCCAATGATTGGATCGAAAGTTTTGGTATTGAAAATTAGTATTATATTGTTTATTTTGATAAGGGGCATAAGATTGAGGACATTGATGAGGAGGAACATAACAAGATGATGTTTTAGTTACTTCTTGAAGAACAACATTCAAAGACGTACGATTCAATTGTGTTCAAACATTCTAGACAGATGGTGCAATAGAATGGTCCCTTCTATTGTAGATGGCATGATAAAGCTGATTTTGAGGCATAGTTGACAAGATTATGCCCCAAATGATGACATTGGGTACAATAAAATTGTTTTAGAATGTCTTCAATAACTATTTTAGTTGTTTTATTCAATTCTATCCATTATATATCTTCTACAAATCCTCCCACTTTATTCTCTAACTATAAAGTGGTATCGATCACATTATTTAGGGTCATTTCCCTAATGCATCAAAGAATCCTGATTTCATCATGGTTTAGGTAATAACCCATTAATAAGCCATTGGATTGTTACATCGTTTGGTAAATAATTATCCTCAAGAATATGTCCCATGTGTGTTTTAAAATTCATGGCATAGTCTTGAATAGTATGTCGTGGTTGCTATTAATTATTTTGCAAAAAAAAGATAATTTGGGCGGAAATTTTTGTTTTCCTAAATTGATGCAAAAGGCATTTTTTTACTGCTTGATAAGTAGTAAAATGATTAAGTTCATATTCATTCAACCATCTAGGAGCTTCATTTACTTAAGTCACCTACAAGACTCTAACTTTGTAACATGAATTATTCATCGAGGCACTTTTTCTCTCTTTAGAGGTTTTTTCCCTTGGGTTGTATATGTGCTTATAACCCTAACATGTGACTTATCTTTTGTACATTCACTTGGTTATACATTGAGTATCTTGTATTGTGCTCCAAGCTTCTTCTTCTTCCTTGTGTTGTTTGCATGCTTTCAAAGACCTCAAATTCCAACACAATTGGTATCACAAGAGGGTCACTTCATCTAGGGCATCGTTGACACTCCCCTAGTCAGAGTCTTAGAATGACACAAAAAATAGTGACCATACTCGAGGAGATTGTGAGTTCAAAAAATCTTCGTTACATGGCATCAAATTTTTTTATTTGAGATTGTTTTGACATCCAAATGCGTTATCGCAATGACTATGTAGGCAAGTTTTCCCTTTTGTGTCAAACATATATACTGGTTTTAGTTCACCAATACAACTAGGCTCAAAGTTTGTTACATTTTTAACAACTTGATAAGGTGTTTCTATTCAACTTTTTGAGATTTATTCATGGTATTTATTCATTAGCCATGGCTAAAAGCAATGATGTACTCTGTATGTTGGTTGTTGAGGATAAGTTGGATGGTACTAATTACCCATTGTGGACATATATGATGCATCATGTATTCATAGAAAAAGGGTTGTTGAATATTATGCAGAGTGTTGAAAAACATCCTAATACACTTGCAAATAAAGTTATTAAAGGTTATGCAGATTTCATTTAAGATGATGATCTTTAAATTTATGTTTGTGCTCTAGCTCGTACTCCACCTATTGCAGAGCAAGTTCCTTGGGATGGTAAAGATGCTCAGGCACATGCATTGATAGCTTTTTCAATAAGACATGCCATTATCCCTCACATTCTCTCTTCGAAGACATCAAAGGATTCGTAGGATACACTTACAAATTTATATCACACAAGAAATGAGGCTCCTATTTCTTACCTCCAAAAACAATTGGAGAGTGAGCATATGAACAAAGGAGATTCTATGGATAGTTTTTGACAAAGATAAAAAATTTGAAGGAGGAGTTCATTTTTGTTGATGAATTCTTACCAAATAGTTCACTTATGTAGACTATACTTAACAGTCTTCCAGATTCATATTGTGTTCCAGGAAGATCAATACGGGCAGAATAGTTCAATTATGTGTGTTGCAGATCAAGATTTCCTAGTAGTCAAAAGGGCAAAGGTAAATGGAGCTTATCTACTAGTATGCAAAGATATATTAATATTTCATAGTCAAGAAGGAAGACAAAGATGAAAACAAAACAAAAAATTAGAAAAAAATTTGTGAATATTGTAAGGCAAATGATCATGTCATAAAGAGTTATCCTTCACTAGCTGCAAAAGAGGCAAAAAAGAAAGAGGCTAGAATGGTTGTTGTAGAGGCCTACACACCTAAAATAGAGTCTACCAATCTTGTCTAGAATGAATAATGGGCCTTTACAATTGTTTGTAGCTATGACCCATCTTCACATGAGAAGTGTATATCTATAGTAGACTCAGATGTTAGTAATTTACTTGTGGGGCAAACAAACATATTACCTCACAACACAATTTCTTCAGTTCACTTGAGCTTGCCCCTAAAAGGAATATTGCCACATGTGCTAAAAACTTCTCTTATCCTATAAACTATAGTTTGTAAGATCATTCTGACTACTGTTGATGGTAGTTCTTTCACATTTTCAGGTGCTTCATATGTGCCAAGGATTAAGAAAAATGTGTTGTCATTTTTAGCATTAGACAAAATTGGGTTTGTTGTCAAATTTGTTGATGATAGATGTATAATTCATGATCTATCAAATGGCCATGTTATTATGGCTTCTGGCATTTTATGTCATGGGATGTATAAACTCATAGACTATGGAAATCTATGAATGATTCAACATTTGAATTCAAGGTTCGCAGGCTATGCACACTTTGTTCATGAGAATTTGCTAGTTTGCTATGTCTGTAGAAATATGAAATGGTGTTTTTTGTGCCCAAACTTGAGGCACCTTGTAAGCATGTATATGAAGTTGTATTTTAGGCAACATGCAACATTCCTCCTTCCAAAAGATGGTTCAGCTCAAGCGGCTCATAAATTGTAGCTTGTTCATAGTGATATCTTTGGTCCTAAGCAAACAATTTCTTTTGGGAACTACCTTTACTTCGTGACTTTTATTGATGATATTTCTAAGCATGCATGGATGTATCCATTGTAACCAAAGTCCAAAGTGTTTATGTGCTTCAAAAAATTTCTCATTATGGCTAAAAATATGTCAGCATGGTAATTGGGCACCCTCCATTCTGATCAATGAGGGAAATACATGTCGTCTAATTTTTAATGCATTTTTAGTTGTGCATGGGATAAAAAATGAATGTACACTATTGTATACACCTCAACAAAATGAATTTGGTCAAACTATTTTATCTCATGGAGATGGGAGGTGTATGGTCAAAAGTTAGGCTTTACCACATAGCTTCTGGCTTGAGGGTGTTATGTGTGCAACATATGTACTTAGTAGGTGTCCCACCAAAGCACTACAATCTATCACTCCATACAAGGCTTGCCATGTTCGCAAGCCATTTGTTTCTCATCTATGTGTCTTGGGTTTCTCAAATATGCATTAGTGCCTAATTAACAACATAGAAAGCTAAATGATAAAGTAGTGAAATGTTTTTTTGTTGAGTACAGTTATGAAATCAAAGCCTATCATCTATATCATCCACATATTAAACTCATTTTGGTTAGCCATGATGTTATTCTTATGGACAAATTCAATGTTTTTTTTTGGGTACAGCTATGAAATCAAAGCCTATCATCTGTATCATCCACATATTAAACTCATTTTTTGGTTAGCCATGATGTTATTTTTATGGACAACGCAATTCAACCATTACTTTTATGTGCCAAGGAGACTTCAATTATATATATTCCACTTTGCTAACTCTTTTTATAGGTGGACAACCAAGTGCTAGTTTGAATGAGGCAATTTATGAGCCTTAGAAATTCCACATGGTGATACAGATCATTCTATTTTTTATGCAGCTTTACATGATGCACTTGTTGATCAGATGGTTGAAATAGAAGGGGAATAAAACTATGCCTAAATGGTTGGTGTAGACTTCGAGAGATACCAAATTAGATGCATCTCTATCATATCGTACTTGTTCTGGATCTCATAGTCTTTCCTTTGCATTAGATTGTTATGCAATGGTTGTCTCTAGTCTATGTGATGAGAATGAGCCTTTTTTTTAATGAAACATAGAACTCAAAAAAATGGATGGTTGCTATGCAATCAGAATATGATCCTATATGAAGCCTACTACTTGGTTTTTATGTCGTTTTCCTCCAGGCAAAAAGGTCATTGACATTAAATGGGTATACAAGTTGAAATGTAAGCCTGATCAAACAGTTGACAAGTATAGAACTAGGCTTGTTGCAAAAGGTTATCATCAAGAGAGGGGGATTGATTTTGATGAGGCCTTTACTCCCACATGACAAATGACCACCATTCATAGAATCTATGCACTTGAAGCTCATCATGTTTGGAATGTACATTAGTTGGACATTAAATTTGCATTTTTGAATGGTGACTTACGTGAAGAAATGTATATATTCTAGCCCCGCGGCTTTGTGTAGAAAGGGCATGCAAACAAAGTGTGCATGCTAAAAATGGTATTATATGGTTTGAAGCAGGCTCCACATGTTATATATGAAAGGATATTTTCCTACTTGATTGCACATGGTCTTAAGAATAGTCCAACTGAGAGCACCTTATATGTTAAGCATACTGATGATGTACTTCTAATCATTGTTGTACATGTTGATGACATGTTGCTCACCAGTACTAATGAGAATCATATTGCTGAATTTAAGGCTGATTTGAATTGCCTCTTTTGAGATGTCAGACTTGGGGCATTTGAATAATTACTTGGGCATTGACCTTCATGGAAAATATGCACAAAGCAAAGACAAAAAAGTGCACTTGGTAAATCATAGTAAAATCCTAGAAACACAAATAAAGGGATATATGGAAGATGCAAACTTGTTGAGGAGCCAAAATAAAGAATTAATGATGTCTCTGTTATTGAACCAACCAATCAAGGCATCAAATTCACTCAATGAAGAAATCCAAAGCCTCCAAATGAAATTAGAAACATATGCTGATTAGTTAAAAATAGAACAAAATCTTTGTGCACAATGGGAATCAAAGTATGCTCAAGACACAGTGGAACTAAGGGAAAATTAGAAGGAAGCCATCAATCAATACATAGAGGAATGCAATCAGGATGTCGATCAACTCAAAGACCTATGTGGAAGCAAAATCAAAATAGAAGTAGAGCTCACAGAACTACAAAAACAGAATACAAACAAGGATCAAATCATTGCATAATTACAAGATCAACTCATGAAGATTCAGAGTGACAAAGAAACTCGACGGATGAACATGGGGATACCAATAGTCCAAGACCAATCTGGCTATTGAGAGACTGAGGTACATCTCTTTCTCCCCCCATTGATCAATCTCTGATGCAAGATCAACATGAGATAGTAGTTGATGAAATGTCAATGACATACACTATAGAGCTAGAACAGAGAGATATAACATTATTGGTGTCTCCGTCGACACAAAATGTTAAAGATGTAGTCATATGCGTGATGAAGGAGGCAAAAATAAAAGGCAAAGATCTTGTTAAAATAATAAAGCCATTTAACGTACCATATGGTATTATGAAGGAGAAAACATTGAGGTATATCAAGAAAACTACCTAGCAAGATCCAAACCAAGACTTGAATTTCAAAGCCACTACTTTCAATTGCACACAAGAAGAGTTTGACCCGGTCGATCTTGTCTAAAAAAAAAGGTTTTTGGAAAAAGTAGGTGCATTTGCAAGAGTCACCATATTTATTACAAGTAAATCCATCATTTTGCCTTGTGCCAAGATGCCAACCATGGCTAAAATTTTGGGAGGAGTAGCAAAACGGTATCATTAATAAGCAGTGGCTCAATTTTCCCTTATTATTGAGCCCACCTCACAACTACTTGCCCATCGAAGATTATATGATTAGGACAATTTAATTTTGGCTATCTAGGCATGCTCATGTCCTAGATCTCATAATCAAGCTCACAAATAAAATATTCAGCATGATACTGACAATATTGAAAGTTTCCAATCATGCGAAATATACATTTTTGAACTTCATCGGCATTAACCAATGCGTTGATGCCTTAATTTTTATCCTTTGATCATGCCAAGTAGACTCACTATCATGGCTTATTGCACACGCTTCATGGTTTTGCCAAGTCCTTATTTATAAACATTTGAAAAAACATTTTTTACAAGCTTTTTGAAATCGACTCTAAAATATTTTTGAAAATGTCATCGAACTTAAATGCTAGACTTGTGGCTTATGAGGTCAATTTTTTTGCCAACCATCATCTAGCACCAAATGATGGTGTGAAGTTAGAGCAATGGAAGCAGTTCATGATCAGAGAAGCCAAACTTATAAATGCCATTGAACAAAGGTCTACCAAACCTACACACATCACCAGCAAAAGCCTCTCAGGGATGACCAAGTTCAAGAGGAGGGATGTGTGGAGGGTCAAACAAGTAAAAGAAGAAGAAAGAGAAAATTGAAAAAGAAAAATGATAATTCATTAAACAATACTCTCTTCCCAAATCCTCACAGGGCACACATCAAGCTAAAATAAGATACAAAGAAGGAAAAGACATAGGTTGAAGGAATGCAATAGGTCCCAAAGGATGTAAACAAATAAATACAAATAGGACCTTTGAAGCACCACCCTCCAAAAGACGGATGTAATCATAGCCACTGGTTGCATATCTAGACAACAAGGATAATACAACAACCCCATTGTATGAATATAAAGAATATCAAGGGCAAAATGGAAGTATCGGATCGAGGCTTGGATAAGGTAATAAACTGCCTATGAGTTTTGAAGGCCTCATCTACCATTGGTAGCATGCAGTTAAAAGAAATGTACATAGGGGAATTATAGCATCAGATTGGAGAGGAACAAGTTGGCAAGAGGTGAATGAAGATAGCAAGCCTCATTTACCATATGTATCCCAGGTTCTACCACTTTTTGTGTATCAAGAAAACCCATAGAAGCATGTCAAGGGATGACAGAGACTAAGAGCGGGAAAGTGTTGCAGAGGACTGAAGCCAAGATGGAGCAGAAAGCAGAAGAAAGAAGAGAAGAAAAGCAAGCCCCAAAAAATTTCAAGTAATGGCTCATTTTCTTTTTCCAAAAATCCTTTGTAAAGTCTTGAGAAGTTTTGTAATTGTTGTGGAGGATTCCTCTAGATGCATGATCCCTCAAGAATGTAACATTACCCTTATACAACAGTAAGAACTTAGCAATTTATAGAGAAAGTGTCGTTATTTTATGTGAAAGGACCAAAATTAGGGCACATGTATATAAGTCATTGGTGATTCTTTTGTAAAGTCTTTTGCCATTTTGAAGAGCTAACTTACAGAATTTTTGAATTTGCTTCTTCTTGTCTATGTACCTTCTTCTTCATGAGCTTGTGTGTGTGTGTGAGGCATGGAATCTACCTCTATAGGTTTTGTCTATCCCTTCCCCCTCTCTTTTTGTTTTTAAGGTGTGTCTGTGCAGCATAAGAAGTCTAAAAGTGACGGTTGGTGTTTCTTGCCACTCTGTTTTTTGGCCATAGTGTGAAGTAGGTCCAATCGAGCTGAAAAAATCATTGGATGCTTCTTTTTGAGATCTTCAAAATGGACTTGTTATTGATTATATTTGGGTATCGAAGCTGAGAGATATCGCTCGATTTGTGTTTGCTATTGTACCAAGTATTGCGATACACATCAATGTGTAAGAGGTGTCATGTGAGGTGGATGTTCTCTTTTTGCATGCATTACTTGACCCTTTCATACATTAACCATTATTTAAGCACATATCTTCATACTCTTGATTGGGTTAGAATCTCAGATTGATAATTTAATGTGTGTATGTATGAATGCCAAAACTGTATGCATTTGCTTGATGATTGAGATTTAGTTTTTTTTTCATCACAAATCTCTAAGACATTGTGAGCTTAGGTACACAATATGTTAACCTTCTTTTTTATTGATGCAATAAAAAAGGAGTCACCCCTATCAACACTAAAAAGTAATAAGTACCAAGTGATCAAAACTTTGATCACAATAGGAACAAGAGAAAAAAAAGTGAACTTGGATTATTAATTCAATACTCAATGAACTCAACCCAGAGAAGCAAGGAAAGCTTTTTGCAAATAATAAACACTACAACTATGTATAACCAATTGACATAAACAATTTTTATTATTCTTTCTTGATCTCGATAACGATATGAGATAACACTAAGGCTAGCATTAATTGCCTCCCTTAATAGAAATACAGGGTTTGTGGTCACATCAAATCTTGAATCCAAATTAGGCAATGATTCATATGCTCATCAAAAGAAATTTAGATTAGGTGAGAGAAGTCGGTAACTCAGGGGGTTTGATCTTGTGGGGTTCGAAATATATGTTTTGCACAAAAGGATGAAATTGTCTACACAAGCACTATGATAGTGAGTTTAGAGGCCAAAACGAGCTTAGATCCAAATTTCAACACCACAAAGCAAAGCCATTTTGAATCCTAATCGACAATGTGTGCTCACCAATTTTCATGCAATTCTGAGATTGTGTCCAGAGGGGTGTTGACAATGCCATAGATGAATCAACAATCTGCTTTGATATTAATTGTTGGATTTTGAGGTCTCTAAAACCACGTGAATAGCACAAGGAAGAAGAAGAAGTTTGGAGCACAACACACAATACTGAATGTATTACAAAGTGAATGTACAAAGATAACTAACTCGTTCAAGTTAAGGTGTATATACAAGCTGGGGAAAAAACCTCCTAAAGAGGGAAAAAACTACCGCGGCATTCCTAAGTGTGTTCACACACATCACTACTGAAATATATCAACAATTAAGAGTTTATGGCAATGCCTGTCAGAGTTACAAATGCTCTTGCTACATTTGCATGTATGGTGGATAATATTTTTCTTGTTTCTTTGATGATATACTTGTTTATAAAACAAATGAAAGTGACATAAGAACCATTTAGAAATAGTTTTTAGTTTGTTACGTTTTTATGGCAATCCTGAAAAAAGTTACTTTTTTCCAAATTTAACTAGAATATTTAGGGCATATCATTTCTAGTCAAGGAGTGCATGTAGACCCAAAAAAATCAAAGTAATTATAGAATGGCATGTACCTCAATCAGTTAATGATGTACATTCTTTTCTTGGGTTGGCTAGTTTTTATAGAACTTTTATTAAATTTTTTTCTTATTTAGCACTTCCCTCACTTTATTTTTGAAAAAGAAAGTAACATTTGCATGGGGTTTAGCATGGCAATAATCTTTTGAAAACTCAAACATGCACTTTCACATGCACCTATTTTGAAGTTTATTGATTTTGCACAAGCTTTTCATATAGTTACAGATTCTAGTGGTTGAAGTATAGGTGCAACTTTAATGCAAAATTATCATCTCATTGCATTTGAAAGTAGGAAACTTAAACCCTCTTAAAAGAATTAGAGTACGTATGATAAGGAGATTCTAAGTGGTGTAAAAGCTTTAAAGATTTGGAAACATAAACTTATGGGTTTCAAGGTTTTAATTAAAACAAACCAACAAGCTATTAAACATTTATCAAATCAACCATTGAATTTTGATAGACACATCATATGGGCTTCTTTTATTCAAAATTTTCAGCCTATGATTCAATACCAACCTGGAAAAGCAAATATTTTAGCAGATGCTCTTAGTTGTTTTCCATCATTGCAACTACATTTTGTTTTTGTCCATAATATTTTTGCCATTCATATTCGTTCATTCATGAATTGATTCCTGCTTATGCTTCAGACTTGTATTTTTCACATGCATGGAATGGTTTCAACAATTCTACATCTTCAATTGATGAACATTATACATTTCATAATGGTTTTGTGTATTTTTCACGTGCATGGAATACTTTCGACAATCCTGCATCTTCAATTGATGAACATTATACATTTCATAATGTTTTTGTGTATTTTTAATACAAATTGTGCATCACTCAAACTTTTATAGATTTTCTTATGAATGAATTGCATGAACCACCTTATATGGGACATAGGGGCATACAAAACACAACATCTTGATATATATGGACACAAGTAATAGAAATTATGTTCAAAGTATGCTCCACATGAGCATACACATGATCAACCAGACCATGCTCTACATAAGAATCATGTCCAAAGCATGCTCTACATATGCATCCATCTGAGCATCTGAATCATGCCATAGATGTGCATCATGAATGTCAATAGACATATTTGTAGGTAGAAAAAATGAGACATGATGCATCCACCCAAAGAAACATTATTGAGTATGACCCTCATTAGCATAGTGCATACATTGAAGTTATCGATCTGATCTATGTCTCACATGAATCATTTGACTTCCAAACATCTTATGTAGTCTCTAGCATAATGCACTACTCATCTCCTCCTATATAATAGACTCATACGTAGAATTCATTGTTAGACTCAAGAAATTAGAGGTAGGCGATGGTTGATTCACACCCTAAGAGGGAGGATTACGAAGCAATCCTCAACCATGGCTTTTGGTGCAAGTGGTTAGCCCATCATTCTCCTAACTGCTAGGTCATGAGTTATATTCCCCTTAGTTCCAATAGTTGGTAGCAAAGCCTAGGGGGTAGGCTTGGGCAAGGTGGGTAGATTCCACAAGGCTCATGGGCATCCAATGGCCTCTTGAAATGGCACTTGTTGTTTTGTATCTGAAATGGTACAAAAAAGTAGTGTGCATTTCTTGTAGATTTTGGCCCAATAAAGATTAGAGTGTATCTCCCAATCCGTATGTCAGATTTAGACATGTAAGGTGCCCTTGTAAGCTCTTGGAATGACTTTCCAATCGAGCACTAAGTTGAGGATCAAAGATACCAAGCATGTGAGAGAACTAGGTTCAAGATATTGAGGTTGAGAACAAGGGCTCAACACACTAAGGTTGAGAACAAGAAGGTTCAAGACACCAAGGTTGAAAGCAAGGGTCAAGAAATCGAGGTTGAGAACAAGAAGGTTCAAAAGATTGCTCAAGGGTGAGGACATAAGTTCAAGGGGAGATTAGGGGATGATCATTGAGGATAATGATCTATAGAAGGGGAAGAGAGTGTTAGCATAAAGAATTGATAGGCAAGAGATGGATGAATCACACCCTAAGAGGGAGGATTTGGAACTAATCTTCAACTATGGATTTTGGGGAAAGTGGTTAGCCCATCATACTCTTAGCCGATAGGTCATGAGTTCAATTCCCCTTGGATTTGACACCACAATCTATAATCGAATATTGGAGCTGGCCAATGCATCCATGTCCATCTGTACATGGTCGAGCATATCATGAGGCCTCTGTGCATCTCTATGCATGTATATGTGTAACCCCACATGAACCAATGTATGCCACAAGTGATCTTTCCTTCTCGGAAAGTTGATGCCATCAAATCGAGAACACATCATGATGGCAATCCAAGAGACTAGCAATGTAATAAGAGACTAATAACAATAATCTATCACCAATAGGATCACAAATTTCTTCCTAGAGAAGAAACCATGTGAGTCACTTGTCACCTAACCATGCATCTAGCATGCACATAAAACCATGAGACTTGCTCACCAAGTCTCCAAACTGACCAAGTAAATGTGAAAGAATTATAGAAAAAGTTCAATAGAGTATCCCTTGTAAACTGAGTAATCATGAATAGATAACTAGTATCAAAAGAAGAATGAGTAATGGCAAATACACATGCCAAAAACTAATGGACATACACACCAACACAATTGTGATACAAATCCCACTCAAAAATAAACTTGGAGCATCCACTTAGATCATAAATAGTCAATGCCTTCAAGCTATAATACTAAGAGTTCGCACACCAAGAAGTCTCTCTCATGGAAGTTCCAAATTAAAGTGAACCTCCAAAAGAAATTAGGGTTCCTATGGTGAATTTTTTTTGCTTTGTATTTTGTTGTTCCAAGCCTAATAATCTTTGAATCTCAATTTTTTCTCTTCATAAAACTTGAAGAAATCTTTCTTGACTATACAATGGAAATTAGAACATCTCAATCAAAGGTTTGTAGCTCAATATAGAAGCAAAACAAGCATTTGTTGTCATTTTTATCTTCACTTACAGCATTGTTTCTCTGTATTTTGCATTTTTGGTGACCTAGAGCTCTGAATCTTGAAAGATCCATTTCCAACAAGATTTTGTTTTAGTTTTAAATTCTTCTTCAATTATAAATTTGAGGTATCAAGGGGGGGGGATACATGTCTTCTAATTTCAATGCATTTCTGGTTCAACATGGGATAAAGCAACAGTGTACAATGCCATATACTCCTCAACAAAATGGAGTTGTTAAATGAAAGAACAAGTCTCTCATGGAGATGGCAAGGCATATGGTCAAATGTCAAGCTTTACCACATAGCTCATGACATGAGCTTGTTATGTGTGTAGCATATGTACTTAACACGTGTCCCACGAAAGCATTGTAATCTATCACTCCATATGAGGATTGACATGGTCACAAGCCATCTGTTTCTCATCTGTGTGTCTTTGCTTGTTTGGCAAACGCTTTAGTGCTTGAAAAACACTGCAAGAAATTGGATGATAAAATAATAAAGTGTATTTTCATTGGGTACAGTTCTAAAAGCAAAGGCTATCACTTGTATCATCCACATACTAAACACATTTTGGTTAGTCGTGATGTTGTTCTTGTGGAAGATGTAACTCAGCCATTAGTTTCATGTACCAAGGAGACATCAATTAGGTCCAAGGATGTGTATGATACTTTATTGACTCTTTTTATAGGTGGACCATCAAGTGCTAGTCCAAATGAGGAAATTTCTTAGCCTTTATGGGTTCCACATGATGATTATGCAAATCATTCCATTTTTATGTAGATTTACATGACACTTGTTGATGGAAGGGGTGACAAAGAAGAGGCTAAAAAAATGCCTAAATGGTTGGTGCAAAATTTGAGAGATAGCAAATTAGATTCACCTTTGTCATATTGTACCTGTTCAAGGTCTCATAGTGCTTCCTTTGCATCAGATTGCTATGCAAAGGCTGCCTGTAGTCTTTGTGATGAGAATGAGCGTATATCTTTTTATGAAGCACAAAATTCAAAAAATTTGATGGATGCAATTGTTGGAGTTAGACATCTTCGAAAGCACGTAAATAGCACAAGGAAGAAGGAGAAGCTTGGAGAACAACACACAATAAAAAATGTATTACCACTAGAATGTACAAAGATAAGTAACCCATTAGGGTTGTAGGCATATATACGAGCGAGGGGAAAAAACCTCCTAAAGAGGGAAAAAAGTGCCCCGACAGTCCTAGTGTTCACACACATCACTACCTAAATATATCAACAAATCCCCCCTGGGAGTGATACGATGAACAAGGATCTGGCACTCATGTATAAGGAAGTGCCAAGCTATGTGGAATCAATCCACAAAAGGAAGTAAGCCCAAAGCTTTGCGGAAAGCTTCAAACTTCTCCCTAGGAAGAGCCTTCATGAAAACGTCTACAATGTTCTCTTGCGTGGGCACATATGCCAAGATGATCCCTCCAGCAAAGAACCTCTCCCGGACATAATGATAGTGCACCTCAATGTGCTTAGTGTGAGCATGGAACAAAGGGTTCCTTGCAACTGTCAATGCACTCTGACTATCAGTGAAGATGGTGGTGGTAGAAGATTGACCAACACCCAAATCAGCCATAAGGCATCTAAGCCACACACACTCAACAGTCGTTGTGAAAGCTACCCTATACTCAGCCTCACAACTGGAAGTGGCCACAGTAGGCTCCTTCTTGCTCAACCAAGATATACATGAGCTACCAAGCATGAAGCAAAAGCCACTAGTGGACACACGAGTGTCATAACAGCCAGCTCAGACAGAGTCAGAAGAAGCATGCAAATCTAGTGGTAGTGATCCAACCTTGGGATAAAACAAACCAAGTAGTTTGGTACCACTCAAGTAGCGAAAGATGCACTTAACCGCCTGCCAATGCTTCACAGTTGGGCAATGCATAAATCTGCTCATCTGTGAGACAACAAACTGAATATATGGTCGAGTAATGCATAAGTAAATCAAGCATCCAACAACATGCTGATAGAGAACAACATCAAATGCACCTCCATCATCATGAAGTCTCAAAAATAAAACTGTCTCCATAGGAGTGGCAATAGGTTTACACTCTTCAAGGCCAAAACGTTGCAACAATGTGTCAATATATTTTGTTTGACACAAAGCTATTTTGCCATCAACTTGCATAAATTGAATGCCCAAATAATGATGCAAATGCCCAAATCAGACATCTCAAATGAGGCATGTAGATCAGGCTTGAAATCAGCAATATGCTTCTCATGAGGACTAGTGAGCACCATGTCATCAACATACACAACAATGATCAGAAGCACATCATTAGCACACTTAACATATAAGGTGCTTTCCATTGTACTATTCTCAAAACCATGTGTAATCAAATAGGCATTTATCTTTTCATACCAAGCATGTGGTGCTTGCTTTAAACCATATAATGCCTTCTTTAACCTGCACACCTAGTTTTCATGCCCTTTTTGCACAAAACCATGCAGCTGAAAAACATACACTTCTTCATGCAAGTCACCATTCAAAAGTGTAGTTTTCATGTCCAAGTGATGTACATTCAAACCATGATGAGTTGTAAGTGAACAGATGCTACGAACAACAGCCATTCAGCATGTAGGTGCAAAGGTCTCATCAAAATCAATGCCTCTTTCTTGTGCATAATCCTTTGCAACAAGCCTAGCATTATACATGTCAATTGTTCATTTGGTTTATGCTTCAGCTTGTATACCCACGTAGTGCCAATGGCCTTCTTTCCAGGAGGCAAGTCACATAAAGATCAGGTACCATTTTCCATGATAGCATCATATTCAGATTGCATTGCAGCCATCCAATGTTCAAAATTTTGTGCTTCATCAAATGAAACAGGTTTAGTCTCATCACAAAGACTAGAGGCAGCCATAGCATAGCAATCTGATGCAAAAGAGGCACGACGAGAACCTGAACAAGTACAGTATGAGATAGCTTCATCTAATTTGCTATCACACAAAGTCTACACTAGCCATTTTGGCATAGTTTTTGCCTCCTCAATATCAGCTCTCTCATCAACAAGTGCATCATGTAAATCTGCATCCGAAATAGAATGATCTGCATCATCACATGAAACCTGTAAAGGTTGAGAAGTTGCCTCATTAGGACCAGCACTAGAATATTAACCTATAAAAAGAGGCAACAAAGTATCATACATGTCTTTGGAGCTCTCAGATGTCTCTTTCATATATGAAAGTAAAGGTTGAATAGCATCTTCCACAAAAAACAACATCACGGCTAACCAAAATGCATTTAGTTTGTGGATGATACAGATGATAGGCTTTGCTTTCAGAACTGTACCTAACAAAAATACATTTTATTGCTTTATCATCCAATTTCTTGCGATGTTGTTTAGGCACTAATGCATATGCCAGACAACCAAAAACATGCAGATGAGCAACAGATGGCTTGCAACCATGATGGAGTGATAAATTGCAATGCTTTAGTGGGACACCTATTAAGTACATATGTTGCACACATAACAACGTCTAGCCAGAAACTATGTGGTAAAGCTTGACTCTTGACCATACACCTCGCCATCTCCATGAGTGACTTGTTCTTCCATTCAACAACTCCATTCTATTGAGGTTTATACGGCACTATACACAGATGTTTTATCCCATGTTCAACCAGAAATGCATTAAAGTTAGAAGACATATATTCCCCCCTTGATTAGAATGGAGGTGCCCATTTTACATGCTGACAAATTTTCAGCCAAATCAAAAACTATTTGAAGCACATAAACACTTGATACTTTGCTTTGAGTGGATATACCAATGCATGTGTGGAAAAATCATCAATGAAAGTCATGAAGTAAAGATAGTTTCCAAAAGAAGGTGTCTGCATAGGACCACAGACATCACTATGTACAAGCTTAGATTTCTAAGTAGCTCAAACTGAACCATCTTTTGGGAATGAGGAATGCTGCATTTTGCCCAAAATACAACCTTCACAAACATGTTTACCATGTGCCTCAAGTTTGGGCAAAGAGGACACCATTTTAGATTTTTGCAGGCACACCAAACTAGCAAAATTCAAATGACCAAAGCATGCATGCCAAAGCTTTGCATATGATGTAGCCTGAGAATCATGTACTGCACATGCTGAATCATTCACAAAATTTTCATAGTCTATGAGCTTATACAACCTATGACATAAAATGCCAGAAGCAATAATCACGTCACCATTTGACAGATCATGAATTGTACATCTGTCATCAACAAATTTCACAACCAATCCAATCTTGGCTAATGCTAAAACTGATAACAGATTTTTCTTGATCCTTGGCACAAATAAGGCATCTGACAAAGTGAAAGAACTACCATCAACAATAGTCAGAATGATCTTACCAACTCCCATGACAGGATAAGAGGAGTTGTTGCCGCATGTGACAATATTCCTTGTAGGGACAGGCTCAAGTGAAGTGAAGAAATTGCATTGCGAGGTAATATGTTTGGTTGCCCCACTATGAAAATACCAAACATCTGAGTGTACTGCAAACATACACTACTCATGAGAAGATGAGTCAAAACTGCAAATAGTAGGAAATGACCATTCTTCATTTTGCACAAGATTTGCAGACTCTGTTTTTGGTCTAGAGGCCTCTACAACAACCATTCCAGCCTCTTTTTTCTTTGACTCTTTTGCAGCCAATTTTGGACAGTTCTTTATGATATGATGGTTTCCTTTACAGTACTTACAAAGAATTTTTGCTTTTCTGATTTCTTCTCATCTTTGTCTTCCCTCTTCAAATGTGCAACATTTGTAGATTTCTGCTTACTAATAGATGAGCTCCATTTACTGTTGCCCTTCTGACTAGCCAGGAAAGCTTGATCTGCAACACGCATAATGGACTTGTTCTGGCTAGAGTGATCTTCCTACAACAAAACAGAGATGAACTCTTAAAATGTCAAGGCATTTGGATTGCCTTTCATCATCAAACAAAGAGTAGAAGCAAAACTCTGATATGAATGAGGAAGACCATTCAGAACGGTATGCACAAGTGAGCTATCTGGTATAACTTCATCAACAGAAATCAATTGTTCCTTCAAGTCTTTGATCTTTGTCAAAAAACTTTCCATAGAATCACCTTCATTCATACGCTCACTCTCCAACTATTTTCAGAGATAAGCAACATGAGCCTCATTCCTAGCCTGATACAATGTGGTATGTGTATCCCAAGCATCCTTAGCTTTTATATAAGAGCGAATGTGAGGAATAATGGCACATTTGACATACAAGGATATCAATGCATGTGACTGAGCATCTTTGCCATCCCAACGAATTTGCTCTGTAGTAGGTGCAGCAAAAATCGAAGCACAAATAAGAATATGTAGAATATCAGCATCTTCGACACCATTTGCATTAGCTCCAGTACCTGTATTTGCAAGTGTAATAGGATATTTTTCAACACCCTACACAATATTCCAGAGCCCTTTTGCGACCAATACATGACACATCATATAAGCCCACAATGGGTAATTTGTACCATCCAACTTATCCGCAATAGACAACATACAAAATACATCACTGCTTTTAGCCATGGCCATTGTCTAAAATACCTTGATGCAAAAAAATGATTGTATCTAAAAAGGTTGAATAGAACTACCCTGATGAGTTCTACTAAACTTGTAATAGAATTCAAGATGTTTATGCTAGTGAGCCAAAACTTGTATATACATTTGGCACAAAAAGACGAAATAGCCTGCACAAGCACTGTGATAGTGCATTCAGAGGCCGAAACAAGCTCATATTGTGATTTTAGGACCACAAAGAGAAGTTGTTTTGATCTCATAATCAGTCTGAGTATGCTCACCAAATTTCATGCGATTCTAAGAGGGGTTTCGACGATGCCTTAGATGAAGCAATGACCTGCTCTAATACCAATTGTTGGAGTTAGACATCTATGGAAGCACATGAACAATACAATGAAGAAGGAGAAGCTTGGAGAATAACACACAATACAGAATGTATTACCACTAGAATGTTCAAAAATAAGTAACCCATTAGAGCTATAGGCGTATGTACAAACCGAGGGAAAAAAAACCTCCTAAAGAGGGAAAAAAGTGCCCCGACGGTCCTACAATGTTCACACACATCACTACCTAAATATATCAACAACAATCAAAATATGATGCTATTATGCAAAATGGTACTTGGTCTTTATGTGATTTCTCTAGGCAAAAAGGCCATTGGCACTAAATGGGTATAGAAGCTCAAACATAATCTTGATGGAACAATGAAGTATAAAGTTAGGCTTGTGGCCAAGGTTATGCTCAAGAAAGAGGCATTGATTTTGATGAGACCTTTGCTCCCACATGCCAAATGACCACTGTTCATAGCATTTGTGCACTTGTAGCTCATCATGGTTGGAATGTACATTAGTTGGACGTTAAAACTACATTTCTAAATGGTCACTTACATGAAGAATTGTATGTATTTTAGCCCCATGGTTTTGTGTAGAAAGGGCATGAAAACAAACTATGCATGTTGAAAAAGGATTATATGGTATGAAGCAAGCACTTTATGCTTGGTGTGAAAAGATACATGCCTTCTCGATTGCAAATGGTTTTGAGAATAATCAAAATGAGAGAACCTTATATGTTAAGTGTGTAGATGATGTACCTCTGATCATCATAGTATATGTTGATGACATGTTATTCAATGGTCCTAATGAGAAGCATATTGATGATTTTAGGGCTGATTTGCATGACTCTTTTGAGATGTCTAATTTGGGGCATCATCATTTGGGCATTCAATTTATGCAACTTGATGAGGGAGTAGCTTTGTGTCAAAAAATATATATTGACACATTATTGCAACATTTTGGCCTTGAATATTTCAAAACTATTGCCACTCTTATGGAAATACGTTTACGGTTGATTCTTCATGATGTTGGAGATGCATTTGATATTGTTCTCTATCAGCAAGCTATTAGATTCTTGATTTACTTATGCATAACTTGGCATGGTATTATTTTTTTGGTATCTCATATGAGCAAGTTTATGCATTTGTCTACGTGTCAAGCATTAGCAGGCAGTTAAGCACATCTTTCATATTTGAGTGGTATCTAGGTACTTGGATTGTTTTATCCCAAGACGGGATCATTATCGCCAAATCTACATGATTTTTTTGACTCAAACTGGGTTGGTTGCTATGACACTCATGTGTCCACTAGTGGTTTTTGCTTCATGCTTGGTAGCTCATGCATATCTTGGTTGAGCAAGAAGCAACCTTTTATGGCAACTTCTAGTTGTGAGGCTATGTATAGGGCAACCTTCACAATGACTTTTGAGTGTGTGTGGTTTAGATGCCTTTTGTTTGATTTGGGTGTTGGTCAGCCTTCTACCACCATCATCTTCACTAATAGTCAGAGCATATTGGCAGTTGAGAGGAGCCCTCTATTCCATGCTCGCACAAAGCACATTGAGGTGAACTATCATTATGTCAGGGAGATCAGTTTGGCTTATGTGCCCATGTAGGATAATGTTACAAACCTTTTCACAAAAGCCATACCTAGAGAGAAGTTTGAAGCTTTTTGCAAAGCTTTGGGTTTACTTCCTTTTGTGGATTGATCTCTTTCCGCATAGCTTCCATCAGGGCACTTTTTCCCTCTTTAGGAGGCTTTTTCCTTTGGCTCGTATATATGCCTATGACTCTAACATGTGACTTATCTTTGTACATTCACTCATGGATCTATGAAGTTTAATTAGAACTTGTGGTGTGAAATATTTGGCAAAACAAATTGAAAATGTTAAACAACAATGATATATGCTATCCTCATTAAGTACCCCTATTTTTTTATACACTTGAATGATTGTCAAAGGTAAAGTCTATTCCAAGTGGACTTGATGCTTTTTCTTTCCTTTATTCCCACACGTGTCTTTAGCTCCACACCAACAGGTAGTGTGCAATTATCTGATTTGGGGATATACATTTGAAGAAATTAGTATCTTTCTTTGGACATTCCAATTATTCAAAAGCCAACATTGGATATAAAGCTTTGGGCTTTTAAAAAGATTTGGTCTTCCTATTAACTGCATCAACCTTTCATTTTAAACTTTGAAAGGTTCTCTTCATTATGTCTTGTGAAGAAGGGCATCCCATGTTGTGCATTATCATTTTAGATCCATGCATTCTTAATTGCTTAGATTTACAATGATAATACCCCGAGATAGGGACCTTGGCTACTAGAAATTGTCCCATACACAACAATAGTGGTCTCTCTAGATTGATATCTAACACTCTCTCCCCCTTCTAAAGATCATTGTCTTCAATTATCAATGAGAGAAGGTGCTTGTGAACCAGAGATTCTAATTCCCAAGTAGAATTTGTGAGTGGTAATCCTTTGTAGACTACTAGATGCTCCTAGATAACATGGTTCTTAGAGAATAATCCGTGTTGTCACCCTGCAAAGAAACAATACCTTTTATTAATTCCTCTTTGCCTTTTGTTTATATGTTTGTTTCTTTGATAGATTGGTAATGTTCCTTCTTTGCTTCCAAGATTCTTTGTCTTCTTTACTTTTAATGTCCAACTAGTGTACATTCCAACGACGAGTAGCAAGTGCACAAATGCTATGAATGGTGGTCATTTGGGATGTGCGAGCAAAGGTCTCATCAAAATCAATGCCTCTCTCTCGAGCATAACCTTTTGCAACAAGCCTAACCTTATACCAATTGTTCCATCATGCTTACATTTCAGCTTGTATACCCATTTAGTTCTAATGGCCTTTTTGCTTGGAGGCAAATCACATAAGAACCAAGTACCATTCTTCATAATAGCATCATACTCTACTTGCATAACAACTATCCACATTTTGGAATTTTAGAAACAGGATCGTTCTCGACTATAGACAACCATTTCATAACAATGTGATGCAAAAGAAGCACTATGAGATCCTGAATGAGTATGATATGTCAAAGGTGCATCTAATTTGCTATCTCTCAAGGTCTTCACCAACCATTTAGGCATAGTTTTTGCCTCTTCTATGTAATCCCTCTCATCAACAAGTGCATCATTTAAATCTACATCAGAAATGGAATGATTTACATTATTATATGAAACCTATAAAGGCTAAGAAAATGTCCATTTGGACTAGCACTTATTTTTCCACGTCTAAAAAGAGGAAGCAAAGTGTCATACATATCTTTAGGTCTATATGTTGTCCCCTTAGTGCACGAAAGCAAGGGCTGAATTGCATCTTCCACAAAAACATCACAACTAACCAAAATTTGTATAATATGTAGATGATACAGTTAGTAACCTTTGCTCTCCACATTGTACCCAACAAAAATACATTCCACTTCTTTATCATCCAGTTTTCTATGTTGTTGTTTAGGCACTAATGCATATGTCAGACAACTAAAGGTGCATAGATGAGCAACAGATGGCTTGTGACCATGAAGCTTCATATGGAGTGCTTGATTGTAGCACTTTGGTGGGACACCTTTTAAGTACATGTGTTGCACACATAACAACCTCAAGCTAGAAGCTATGTGGTAAAGCTTGACTTTTGAACAAACAACTTTCCATCTCCATGAGAGATATATTCTTTCTTTCAACAAATCCATTTTTTTGAGGGGTATAAGGCATTGTACACTGATGCCTTATCCCACACTCAGTTAGAAATGCATTAATATAAAAAAACATTTGTCCTCCTCCCCAATCAAAATGTATGGTGCCCAATGTACATATCGAGAGATTTTTAGCCATAACCAAAAACAATTTAAAGCACATAAATACTTCACACTTTTCTTTCAATGGATAGACCCAAACATGCCTGAAGAAATCCTCAATTAAAGTCATGAAGTACATGTGGTTCCCAAATGAAGGTTTCTGCATAGGACCATAAACATCACTATGAACAAGCTTCAATTTATGAGTAGCTCAAAGTGAAGCATCTTTTAGGAAAGAGGAATGTTGCATTTTGCCCAAAATATAGCCTTCACAAAAATGTTTACAAGGTGCCTCAAATTTGCCCAGAGAGGACACCGTTTTAGATTTCTGCAAGTGAAGCAAACTAGAAAAATTTAGATGACCAAAGCATGCGTGCCAAAGCTTTGCATCTAAGATAAGTCTGAGAATCTTGAATGCACATGTTGAATCATTAATAGATTTTGCATAGTTTATGAGCTTATATAGCCCATTACAAAAAATGCCAAAAGTAATAATAATATCACCATTCGATAGATCATGAATTGTACATATATCATTAACAAATTTAACAACCAAGCCAATCTTGGCTATTGATGAAAGTGACAACAATTCTTTCTTGATCCTTGCTACACATAAAGCATGTGAAAATGTTAAGGAACTACCATTAGCAATAGTCAGAATGATCTTTCCAATTCCCTTTACAGGATGAGAGGAGTTGTTAGCACATGTGACAATATTTCTTGTAAGTGCAGGCTCAAGTGAAGTGAAGAAAATATGCTACGAGGTAATATGTTTGGTTGCACCACTATCAAAGTACCAAACATTTGAGTCTACAATAGATGTATACCACTCATGTAAAGATGGGTCATAGCTACAAACAATAATAAATGATCATTCTTCATTTTGAACAAGATTATTAGACTGTGTTTTAGGTGTAGTTAGTGTTTTCACACACATCACCACGGAAATATATCAATATAGATATGTTGCTTAACTTTGTTCCTTGTTGTCATCTCTTTGCAAATCTGTCTCCTTATACACCTTCATGGCTTCATGTCTTCTCAACTTTTGTGCTTCATTTTGATCCTTCTTTGTCTTTGAATCATTTTCAACTTTGTTTATGGCTATAATTTTTACATTTTTGTGTTCCTCAAGCTTTTTTTTGAGACTTAAAGTTTATTCTTCTTCATTTCAAAGTCTTTGAAAGTTGTTCCCTGCTTTTTTAACTTCGAGAAGCCTTGCTTCATAGGTGGTCGTGTTAAATTATTTTCATCATCCAATTCACATGCTTTTTACTTACCTATGGCTTCTCTTTGCTCTCTTTTTGACATGGTAATGGTTATCATACCTTCTTCCAACTTGCCTTCATGCCTTCTTTTATGTATCATGGGTGCTCTTTTCCTTATAAGCACTCCTTCCATAGAGGTGGCTTCTCCTAATCCTAGGAAATTATCTTTTATGGTTTTGAGTGTGAGTACTTCAATTCCAAACTTAAAATTTATATTAGTTACACTTTCTGTTGGAGTTTTCTTCAATCCTCCAACACTTTCAAGTTAACTCCCCCTTGCTTCATAATCTTTTCTTCATGCTTCATGGTTGCTTGTACATGTGAAAAATCAACAATGGGTTGATCACACATGAACTCTTTCATGAGTTCCGCTTCATGTGAAGCATTTCTAACTTTTATATCTTCCAAGCTTTCTTCATCATCTTATCCTCAATAATTAAGACCTCTTCCACGTGCTCACTACATGCTTCCTTGAGGTTCACAGTGGGAAACTTCTTCAAGAGCTCCTTATTTTCTTTGTTTCTCTGGTATGTGTGAAAGAGAAAGAATGCCATTGAATTCATAACAATAATCCAAGCCATACATTCCCTTTTGTGTGTTGGCCTTTTCCTTACAAGAATTAAATGTCAATGCAGGAGATGATCCTTAGAGCTTAGCACATTATCATTGGTCTTCAACCTAACAATGGTGCTTCTTGCACCTAACAAGGCTTAACATTCCTCTTAGGATGGTCTTAATTTCCTTTACATAGCCTTGCCACTCTCTTTGGTGGTCTTAATAGCATCAATCTTTGAATAGATCTTCACTTGGTCTTTGCTTGGAACTTACCACCACACGCATATGGATTTCTTTATCAACCCTATGAATGGACTTCTATACCTTGTTCAACTTCAATCAAATTTTCACACTTCTCTCGGGTGATTCTTCCTTTATCTTGCCACTTGCTTGTGCTCCTGAACCTTGGGAAATCTCTTGAAGTCCTCGTGGAATCTTCGACACTTTAACATAGCCCTTCTTGGGAGTCTTCTAATCCTCCTTTGTTCGGAAGCTCAATCCTAAGCTTAAACTTCTTTGATGTCTTCATATTTTCAAAACGATCTTCAACTTGATTGAAATCCACTCCAAGTTAGATGGAAGCTCTCTTGACTTATTGTAATCTTCAGACCTAGTTTGTTTGTCTTCAACTCTCTCATATCTTCAAGATTCTTCTCATGGACATCCTTGTTTTGACCACCTTCAACTTTGTCTTCAATCTTCAAGTCTTCAAAACTTCAAATGCACACCCTATGTGTTTCACAACCTTTTAGATTGAACTCCTTCCTTCACTTTGGTTCTAAGATTTGTGTCGTTGCTTCATCCAAGCTTTGTCCACCTTGCTTTGACTTGTCAAAATAGCAAAATTGATTTCACTTGTTGTATCTCAACTTAAGAACAAAATTCTATTACTTATCATAACATGAATACAATTACAATTTCTTTTGTATTCAATTTCTTTTGCATATTTACCTCATTGAATTTTATCCACAACAAGATACATCCACAAACTTAATAAATAATAACCTTCCATTTCATCAATCTTCATCAGTTCCAAACATATATACTTCCAAATCATCCATGGATAAACATGAGAAACCTTTAATGCTTCAAGATCATGCTAACAACTCCACATAAGCATGTATACAAGTCACCAATCTTTCAAGCATACATTTAACCCTCTTTATGCCAATTCATGTGGCTACATAAACTTGAAAATACTAAGCTTGTATAGACTATATAAAACAAACAATTCCTCATTCAAGCATATATTCAACCCTCTTTATGCCAATTCATGTGGCTACATAAACTTGAAAATACTAAGCTTGTATAGAATATATAAAACAACTAATTCCTCATCCACACATCATGAAACATGTGTATATATTCTCCTTGACCATATATGCATTCATTCTGGCATGTTATACATCAATCATCAACTCTAAGTTCAACTTATATTTAGCCTAAGCATGGTTGTCCAAAACTCTGATTCACCGACATCATAAATTTCACAAGCATTCATACATAGGCATATGCATTGTGTTCACCAAGTAAGAAGCATATAATGTTGCCCTCAAGCTTGCATATAAGATTCAATCTTCAGCTATGTACATAATAGAATATAATGCACTTCATTCAATTAAAGGAAATATCTATAACATACACACAAATGTTCATATACAACTAGATGTAGTTGCACATCCAAGATTCTTTGCTTGAATCTTCATCTTCTTGTATGGGGTCCTCATAAGGCTTTAACAAAGTGGTTAGTATCACTTATAACAAGATTCAATCATTAAGAATATGTACTAGAGAGTAAGACAAGAGTGTATATGACTTCAAATAACATAAAATAACAACATTTTCTTACATACAAAAGCTTCAACTACATAGATTTACAATGAGAATGAGTGTTGCACACTCCATTTAGAATAATAGGATCATAGCTCCAATCTCTCATTTTCCTTCTCTCAGTCTTCTTCAAGTGTTCTTCTTTGTGCCTTGACACCTAAAAATCATTTGCTCCAATACCAATGCTTTGATAATGAATGTGGAGAATTTTAGCTTCAATGTGCACAATGAAAGTTACTGAACCTCTTCTAGAAATTGTCCTCTTAGACACCTACTAAATAAGACTTGATTTGATCATGACTCATATATCGAATAACTTTGATATTTTTTCCACAAACTAGACACTACTAACTTTCTAACAAGCTACAGATCACTCTACTTGGAGTTCAAATGATCACGCAATCAATTTCCTAGAGGCACAATACCTATCAATCAAGTTAATCAAAAAATAGAGATTTAGAAGAATTACTGCGAGTAGCTACTAGAGACTAATTTGGCAGAGATATTTAAACTAGAGATAATACACAAGATTACTTTCCAACAAGATATCATATGCATTAAATCGATATATACACAGAGGATGATTGTGTATAGAATGATGTACTATTGAAATACCTATGTGCCTTCTAGCACACTATTCAGGGCAATTGTGACATGCTTTGGTGAAGAAATGACCAAGATTCTCTTCCTCCCTATCTCCTTGAGATCTCCAAAAAAGTAACACCCAAAAGCTATCTATATAGGGAGGAACTTGCATGGGACTTTATGACTCTTCAACCTTCCACTTCTTTTCGTTTGTCCTTCCATTGCCTCTAATGACTTTTGGTGCTCTATTCCACTCCATATGGATACAAAGATAGATTTTTTGTGTAGTACAAATCTTTAATAATCTTTTGACTTTTATCCAAGCCATATGCACAAACTTAGGCCTTTATTTTCAACACAATAGTCAATGCACATCCTATAAGATGCATCCTTCTTCTTCACTAATATTGCTTCCCTTGTAAAGGGCAAATATGTACTCATGAATGACCTTGCAAACCATAATCTCTTCTTATAGGCTCATGTGAAATGGTGATTGAGTGATTGGACATGCTCTTGGCACCATCTCTATATTGTGCTCAATATTTTTTCAAGGAGGTAATCAAGAAGGTAACCCACATAAAAATAATTCTTGTAACTTTGTTCTCACCTTTTTATGAGAGTGCTTGAGAATTCCCTAATGATTAGAATCCATCACTATGAATGATGAATAAAAAAAAATACAAGAAATAAATATACTTACAATCTCTCTTAAGAATCTTGGTTGTCCAACTCTTTGTGTATGTGTAATTTGACTATATGGTATCTGGATGCAATTGTCTGACAATTTGAGAGCTAATGAAATTATGAGTGGAACAAACCTCAAAGAGTACCTTGATAGCTTGTCCTGCCATGATTCCCTTCATGGAAACAATTTCTATATGTGTGAACTTATATCTTTTCTATGCAATTGGTGAAAGCAAAATGTTTTCATAGAAGGTACCTTCTTAGTGACCATTAGGGAAACTATGAGAGATGGTGTCTAGGATGGAGATTCTCCAAACTCCTCATCCACATATACATCACTCCCAAGTCTATATGGGATTGATGAGTATGAATGCAATGATCTTCTTTTCTTAGGGCAATCTTCAAATTAGTGCTGACCTAAACACAGATGACATAATCCTTGTCTGATGGCTTTCTCTTTCTTTTGGGGGGTAAAATGGACTTATTATAAGCCCTCTCAACCAAAGAACAGAGCTTTCTCTTTCATCTAGAAGCTGTCTTTGACCAAATGCTCGTTATCCTCTGTTTGAGGTTATGCACTTTCCAAGATAGGGTGGTAGAGGGTCTTCCCATCTTGATTCAAGAGGATCTCTGGCCTTGGGAGCCTGTGCCTTTGTGGCCATCCTCATAGACTTGGGCCATCTCAATGGCTCGTGCCAATTACTAATGCCTCTATTTCCTAAATGGTGGTCTAATGAATTTTCACAAGTCTAAGATAAATTTAGGGCCTGGTAAAAACATAAGAATAGAGTTTGGTACTTCTAAAAATACATCTCTATAATTATCTACCTACCCTTGGACTATTTGTTTCTTTTGACTAATGAAGAACCATGTGTCTAAGGCTCTAGATCGCTCATCAAGAGATGCAAAATCATTTTAAATAGAACCTTGGATTCTGCCTAAGTATTAGTCTCCTTTCTATTTTATGCCACCAACTATGTTCTACATCCATAAGATTATAGGTGGCTTGTTGGATCTTATGCCAATAATCTACGACGTGGCATAATTAGAATCACTACTTCCATTTATTGAGCCACTCCTCAAAAACATTTATAGCACATGCACTAGATGATCCATGATATTGTGGCGACTTAAGATCTTTAAGCCACCACCTTGTCTCTCTCATCAAGATTAATTTTGTAGGAACATTTGGAGTTTTCTGCTAGAGCTCCTTGCTCCATTCCTTGCATTTTGATATCAATAATAGGATCTTCTTTCATAGAGATTTGCACATGCTCCAAGGTAGCCTAAAAAGTGGTTTCTAAGTTTAAAATCCTAGTATTCATGTCCTCTATGGATATTGCTAATTGCAATCACATGTGAATGCCTTCTCTCTGTAGTTAAGATGGTCCTAAACCTATACTGCTAAGTGTTTGTGTGTGTGTTTCCTTGTTTTTGTACTTTGTGTTTGTTTTGTTTTTTTTCTCTTTAATGTTCTTATGTGTATGTATACAAAAAAAACCTGCAATGGTGTGATATAAATAGTGGAGACTATGAACATGGTTAGTCACTAGCCTTTGTGAAGAAAAATATATAAACAAGATTTGTTTTAATATGAGACCTACAATGATACATCCATGAATACAAAAGTAAAAAAATTTTACACCATGATGGCTATACGTGCATACTTTTATGGTGAAAGCTTAGTGCTTTGTAGACACTGAATCATAAAACAAAATGTTGGCAAGCACATAATATCATTAGAGTATTGTTGAGCACTACACACCCTAATTTTTCATTATACCCGCAAAAAATTCATATACAATAATTATATCCAATAAAAAGTCCTGCATGTGCAAAAGTGAAATTGTATCGATTTTCATCTATATGCATGCCCTAAAACCATTCATGCATGCTTATGTGTGAGAATGGAAACAAAATGACTCTAAATGTATGGAGTTCATGAAGGGACTTATCTTGTGGTTCAAAACACTTTTATCGAAGAAAACACTTGATCGATATTCAAATAGCCTCTTGAAAGTGTAGGCAAGTGAAACAATCTCTTACAAATGGGACCCTTTTAGATCTTGAGATATGGCCTCAAATGTGTATATAGAGGAATGAAGCCCCCAATTACATTCAAAAAACTATAATTATCCCACGATTTATGGCTTTAGATATCAAATGTAGATTCCCTCTCTAAAATCATTCAAAAGGCAAACTAAAAGTTTTTCTGTATCTCTCTCCACCCACCTATTATCCCCTTGTTCCCAAAATAGAATTTCTCTAGATCTTTCTAGAGTGGCCACATATTCTAGTGTGACATGTGGCCATCATGCACACTAGCTCTGGCACCTAGGTGGGAACCTTAGGATACCCCTCAGTTAGGGACCTTGACTACTAGCTCTTGCCCATATACACACAATGATGGTCTCTCTAGACTCATGTTTAATAGTGAAATATTCTTTTTTCATGATAATTGAATTTTGGACATGGTATTATGCACTATTAAAAGTGATCATGTCGATTCGGATTGCATATGCACTAGCATCCCCTTTATAGGGGGAAAAAAATAGAAACAACAAACGTGAGCTTAATTTTGGATCTCTTTGTAATAAAGTTATAAATAAGAGATTGAAACACACCCTTGATAGGCAAGAGATGGTTGAAGTAAACCCTAAGAGGGAGAATTATGAAGTAATCCTCAACCATGGATTTTGGGGCAAGTGGTTAGCCCATCACACTCCTAGCTAGGAGGTTGCGAGTTCAAATCCCCTAGAGATATAATGTGGTATCAAAGCCTAGGCAGTAGGCTTGGGAAAAGTGGAAAGATTCCACAAATGAGAATGAGGTTCAAGATACTAAGGTTGAGAATAGGTTCAAGACATCAAGGTTGCAAACAAGGTAAAAAAAACTATGTGAGGTTGACGACATCAATTTAAGGGTACCTAGGGAGTTTAAGAGCTGATCACCAAGGCTAGAGGGATACAAGAGTAGATAATTGAGGACAATGCTCAACCACGGGGGGAAGAATGTAATAACGTGATAGATAGGAGAGTGTTGAACCAAATCCTTGACAAGTAGGATATGGTTGAACTACACCCTAAGAGAAGGATTAGGAAGAAATCATCAATCATGGCTTTTGGGGCAAGTGGTCCATCACACTCCTAATCAGGAGGTTGTTAGTTCGAATCCCCTAGAGATATAACACTCTTCCTAAGTGACATATTCTTTTTAGTTTATTTTTATTTTTTTTGTGAAAAACAAATATAAGTGTTGAAGATTAGATGTGGCCTACAAGATTCACATATTCTTCTTTCATGAAAATTGAGTGCCTTTTAGGAAGCTTGGTCTTTGAACTACTCTTGCATTAGCTTGAAATTTGAAAGGTACAACTCATACACCCAAAAGAACCCATTTATTCCCCATTTCTAGGGGTTAAGAATGGGCTTGCTTCCACCTATTGAACCATGTACTTTTGGTTTAAGACCCAATGTGTTAATCATTACACCACACATTCCCAAATTAAATTTAAGTTTTTATTTTTTGAAAATTTGATCATCTATCTACTCTTTCAGTTATACTTGAAAAATTGAAACGAACAACACACACACACACTCTAGAAATCCCTCTTATCCCCCACTTTCCAAAAGTTATATGTCTGAATGCACTTCAAGTTTGAACTCTAATCTATTGGACATAAGATTATGTGCTAAATGTGATAGTCTAGTGCACCCAATGAGAGAATTCCGATTGTCTCTAAGAGGAAAAGGAGAAAATGTGAGCTTTGGTTTGGATCTCTTAGTGAGTGATAATTTGCCCATTTCTTTCTCGTAGTTTATTTTTCAAGCCGTCGTGGAAAAGAAGTACGAGGGCTGAACGATCAGATGTAGCCGACGATCTTTTGCTTGTGCTTATTATTATCGACTTTGATTCAATATATAAAGCGTTGGTGTTGCCTTTACCGAAAGGCAATTCCTCAATAGAGGATCTCTTACGTCTTCCTCCTCGCCGAGCTGCATAGGAATCGAAAGCAAGGACCCACAGGAGAGCGAGGCAAGAATCAACTCTTAATACTGCTGTTTAATCGCCACTGATAGTTGAACATACAGCTCCTAGAGAGTCTGCAGCAAGGCTATCGCATCAGGGAAGACAGCATCGAGGACTAAGTCTATGCTTGTTGTTAGGTGATTTCTCTTTGAGAGAGGTAATGATAACGCAGCGGAGGAAGCACCTCAAACTTCACCTAAAAGTGCGGTTTCCATCGAGAAACTCTTCAAGCTTGATCAACTCAGGGGCGTGATTGTGCTTCTTCTCGTACATGGAAACTCGAAGTCGCAAGAGGGCACAGGCCTTTGAGCAAGCTCAGTCTCTTCCTGAAAGAGAAAATAAGAAGCCAAATATGTCATCTACAACATCAGGAGCAGATATATCCACCACCCAGCATCGCTATCCAACTCGTAAATCAAGCCGCATACCGTCTGAAACTAGTCACATGAATCAAGATGTCGTTTCGAAACAGTCAAGACGGTCTAAGATGAAAATTCAGACCGAGATAAACATCGATAATGGGATAAGTCAACAATATAGAACAGATTCTTCACAGGTGGATGAGAGTAGTCGCAAATCAGCTGAGAAGGGGAAAGAAAAGGAAATTCAACTAGATTATCGGAAGAAGGGTAAAGACAAGCAGGCAATCCCTGCACAAGGGCCGGAGAAAGTACATCATCCACACGGCACTGTTAGGGTTGATAAGAGTCACTATATTTACTTAGGAGGGTCGTATGATAACAACACACTTGTCAACATCCTTTCAAACATTAAGTCTGGCAATGAAACGATGCAAATTGACGGTCTAACAAAGCTTTGTGAAGTCCTCTGCATGGGGAATGAAAGCACTCTTTCTAATGTTCCTGTAAATGCTTTTGCCACAGAGCTGATAAAAATTCTCAATAATGATAATCCAGAACTCATGCTTTTAGCTGCACGAGCCATCACACAACTTTGTGAAATGATTCCTACATCATGTGGCGTTCTTGTCAACCAGGGTGCCGTTCCTTATTTCTGTGGGATCTTGCAATCCATCCAGTATATTGATGTAGCTGAACAGGTGAGGCTGCGGTCATGACCATTTATTGATAAGGAATTTTGTGTGTATATTTCAAATTAGGATGTGTGCTTTTTGCCCCTTAAACTATTACTTTAGTACGTGCCTAAAGTACTTATGTACTGACTTTTATCCCTGCTCAGTGGTATTTCTATTAGGTACATTCATGCTCCACCATGCTCCTCCGAGAGATACACACATGAACATGTACATGTACATGCATCCACACTCATGTCATTGACAAACAATTGTTTATACATACACATACATATATCTATCTATGCGTTTGCTTGCTTATTTGTATTTATATGCATATCCTTTTTCATGCAGTCCTTGCAAGCCCTTTTCAAGATTTCACGTGACCATCCAGGTCCCTGCTTACGAGCAGGTGGGCTTATGGCAGTGCTAGGAAACTTTGACTTTTATTCCACAGGAGTCCAGGTAAGGGAATCTTTTCTCTGTTCATGCTTTCATTTATGATCCCTAGAATTCAATGTTTTTTAATGCATTTGCCTGTTTGATAGAGAGTGGCTGTTTCTACAGCCGCAAACATGTGTAAACGCATGACACCCGATGCCTTTAATCACGTGAATGAGGCATTGCCAATATTAACCAACCTCCTTGAATATCCAGATTTCAAGGTAAATAGTTTGTTCTTGATATGTCTCTTGCACC